>PVJS01017661.1:0-13966 GCA_004027185.1 Glis glis
CGAAAAAAAAAAAAAAAAAAAAAAAAAAGAAGCCTGAGGGAAAAGGAGAGCAATGTTGCTGTAGAAGAAAGAAAGAGAACATGCTGAAGAGTTTGTGTGATTCACATTTTGTAATTTAGCTTTTATAATACATATCACTGGACTTAGCTTTAATAATAATATAGTCTTTAATTCAAATTCTGCCTGTTCTTTTTACTTCCTTGGGACAGGAAACTAGCAACACTAATTTTAAAGAACAATCTCAGCCTCTGATTTTACTAATCTAAAATCATTTAAAATATATTTAGCCCGGCATGGTGGCACAAATCTGTAATCCTAGTACGGGAAGCTGAGACAGGAGGATTGCAGGTTTGAGTGTAGCTTTAGCAATTTAGCGAGGCCCTCAGCAATTTAGTGAGACCCTGTTTCAAAATAAATAAATAAATAAAATAACTGGGTACGGTAGAGCTCAGAGGTAGAACACTCCTGGGTTCAAGCCCTAGTACTGAAAAAAAAAAAAGAAAAGGAAAGAGAAGAAAAAAGTTCCTAAGAATGCTATATGCTATTCAGAAAATAGATGATATATATCTGAAACTCAGATTAAAAAGTTTAAATTTGGATGTTGATTTTTGGAGCCATAAACATAGGCAGTGTATCATGTTATGGAATGTGGTCCTCAAATTTAGTGTCTGAGAGAAGGAGTGAATGCACGTGCCATTCAAAAGGAGAGTACACTTAAAGAAGCAAGTTTCTCTCCACAAGGTATCACACAAGGTAAATCTGAAGCCCTTTTGGAACATCAAAGCATATATGTACAAGAGTTAGATAAGATTGGAGGAAAAATATGAATTACGGACAGCCAGTTGATCCTCCCTAGCATTGCCTTCTTCAGGAAATCATGATGAGCTTCTTTAAACAGATATGTTTTTCTTTTCTTCTCCCATTTTACTTATTTACATATATATATCAATTAAAACACCACATGATGTGATTATTTGCTTACATATCACTAAAAGTTTATTTTTTCATGAGAATATTTTTCTGTAAGCTATCACTTTTTCATTTCTGAAAAATGTGAATGTCTCTAGTACTGAATTGAATGACAGACTTGGAATGAAAACAATCTAATTGTCCATAGGTTCTTTGATGTGTAACTTATTTGAGTAGCATAAACAGTATTTCCCCAAGCAACTTTAGAGACATTAAAGCATGTCACTTCTGTTACAAAAGGACAATGATTATAAAATTACCATTAACTATTAGTATCACTTAAATATAAGTAGTAAATATAGTAACACAGTACTCTTTGTCACAGAACAGAGTATTAAGTTAGAACTATTAGAACACATAGATTATATTTAGGTATACATTTCCTATGGCTGCTGTAACAAGTTATATCTATTGTCCTATATTCTGGAGGTCAGTTATTTCAAAAGTGAATCTTGTCTGGCTAAAATCAAAGGCTGCATTCTTTCTAGAGTTTCCAGGAAGGAAGGTGATTCCTTGTCTTTTCCAGCTTCTAGAATCCCTTGGCTTGTGGTCTCTTCCAACAATTTCAATGCGCTTCATTTCAATCTTTGCTTCCATCATCACGGAGATGAAGACCAGATATTTAGAGAAGGTACGGTAATGTAATTTTTTATTGCCCCTCATTCTTAGTACTTGTACCAACAGCCTTGTTCTTTTTTTAAAAAAGTGCCAAAAATACACAAATAAAGTGCAATGACAGGAGTGAGTTGAGTACTTTTTCTTGAGTTAGTAGTATTAATCAGTTGTCTGTTCCTTAAAGCTGTACTATGAAGTCATTATACATCAGACTCAGTACAAGGTACAGAGGATGCAAATATAAGATATGTATTACTATATACTAAATACACATGATCAAATGAAGAATGTATTTCTATAGACAAAGTTTTGTTCTATAACACTCTAAGTATGAACAAGGTCAATTATTAGCCAATTAGTCATGTTTTTGCATCTTTTCTTTTTGAATCTTTTTTTCTAGTAAGTTGTATACTCTTTGCCACTAATGTTTGCATGTTTCATATAGAATATATATAGAATACTTATTTTCTTTCTTTTTCCCTTTTTTTGTAGTACTGGGAATTGAACCCAAGGACACAGGGACGTTCTACCTCTCAGCTATAGACCCTGCCCTATTTTTTGCTTTTGAAATAAGGTCTCACTAAGTTGCTGAGAGCCTCACTATGTTGCTGAGGCTGGCCTTGAACCTCCAAACTTCTCTGTTTCAGCTTCCCAAGTACTGGGATTAGAGCCATGCACCACCATGCCCAGATATGAATATTTATTTTCTTGATATAAAAACAATATGTTCAAAATAGTGGGAAGTAATTATTTTCCTCAGAATAAAACTCTGCCTGTTGTTTAAATATCCACTAGCTACATGCTTGAGTTATTGCCGCCAGCTTTCATTGTGTGTCATCAGTGCTACCCTTGAGATCACAGTGGCTCATAGAGTCAAATATCTAGGACATATTAAGAAAGTAGGAGAACTCCTACAGGGAAAGCTAACAGCTCACATGGACGTAACTCTCACAATCAACTCAGACGATCGTTCTGTTCCCTCCAACTGTACATTTGGCTGAACTGCTGAACACCTGTCCCAGTTTCAGTCACCCCTGCCGAGTGCGCCCATGCTTCAATCACTCCGCAGATTAATTATCGCAATTCCTTAATGTTTGCTCTCCAAAAGCAGGCTTTGCAGATAATGAAATGTATACAGATTCAAAGGTTATATGGAGGTAACTAAGACAGGCGAAAGAAATGGAAAACTAAACTTCTCATTTATAACCAAATAAGACAGAAAGCAGCATTTTCTGTGATGACTATCAATTAGAATTATTTGACTGTGAACAGCAGCAGCAGCTCATTCTATCCAAATCCAGCAAAATGGATACTACTGAAAGGATATTTGAAACATAGATGCAATTGGATGCTGGAAAATCAAACCTAAAATTATAGAAGCTAAGATAAGGTCCAGAAAGTAAATAGAAAATAATACTCTCCTAGCAGGATGATTATGGCCAGTGTTATACCCTTGGGATGACTGTAAATCCAACCATTTTCAGGCTCATTGTCATTCTGCTCACTATGCAGTTTTCGGAAATAACAACCGATTAGTCTAGCCCAGAAACATGCTGTTAGTTAGCGGACACACTAGGAAAGAGGAAATTTTCCTAAATGAACATGAGTGTGGTAAAAAGTGAATTCTAGATATACAATACATAGTAAATATTCACTGTGTAAAAAATGCATACTTCTATTTTCTGAATTATACTCCACTTAGATAAAGATTCTGTTTGCCTATGAAAATAAGGAAAGCTCAATTTCTCAAGTAACATAAAGTTTAAAAATATCCTAATATGACTTTCAGTTGAAGCTTAGAGTCATTGTGAGCTAAAAACAGAAAAGCTTCCATCCTTACAATAAGAAACAAAAGTTGGACATGCAGTAAACTAAGGACATTTTAGGAAACTATCAAATAAACAAATTGTGAGACAATTACTATCACAAGAGAAACATCCATAGGGAGAGACAGGGACCAAGCACTCGCTTATCTAAGAAGAAACCAGTGGACACCACATCATCTGAAAGGAATAGGAAGCTAGAAAGTATTTCTCTATGGGGTCACTGTGGGCTAGTACAAGAATGAGGATCTCTTGGGAAGTGTAATTGTAGGAAGCTGGGCTCGGTTGAGCCAGCCAAGATGGCGCCGTGGCTGGCTGCCAGGTCCTGTGACCTGCGCTTGTTTGCCAGACCTAGCGCATGCGCAGTTGAGAGGTGCACGCGCTTGGCGCACGTCCATTGCGTAGCAGAGCGTGCCTGCTGCTTAAGAGCCAATGAGGAGAAGTTTAGCTTGAATGTACATGGCGTGAGAGAGATGTGATTGGATGATGGCTGATGGGACGTTGAGGGAGGGGTTTTTTTTGCTGGATATAAGTGTGCGTGCCGGGAGAATAAAGAAGAAGCTGGAAGCTGCACCATCAGAAAACGGACGTCTGTGTGTCTTCTTTCCTGGACTCCGCCGGTCGGAGTTCCAGGATTGCGTCATGTAATCACAGAGGGTTTTCTACCATTCTATAGGATTTTCCTCAGGAACCCTACCAAACTCACAAGACAGATGAAGAAAGGCACAGAGAGAGCTCACCCCATGAGGATGACACCTCAGATTCCTTCTTTCTTCCCAATTATGTGCTCAGTCTACAGGGGGATGAAAACAGCCCAAGGATACATGCAAAATTCCATCTCTGTTGGAAGAAGGGAACTTAACAAAGATCCAGCCTCCCTGTCTCCACTGGTTTACTAGGGCACCTATAACAAACTACCCCAACTAGTTGCCTTAAACAACATAAGCTTATTTTCAAGGTGAACTTAGATCTGAAAGCTAGAAGTCTAGGACCTAAGTGTCTGCACATTTGGTTTCTCCTGATGCCTCTCTCCTTGACTTCCAGAAGGCCACCTTCTTGCTCTGTTCTCACAGGCCTTTCTCTCTGCATGTTCAGCCCTGGTGTCTCTTTGTGAGTTCACATTTCTTCTTAATTATAAGAGCACCAGTCAGATTGGGTGGCAGCCCATTCTAACAGCATGGTTTTTACTTAATCAATGCTTTAAAAGCATTATCTCCAAATAAATTCACATTTTGAGGTCTTAGGATTCAGGACTTCCACATATGAATTTGGGGGTGATAGAGCTGAAAACACGATTGTCATTTAAGAGGAAAAATATAAAAGCTTAAACCTGCAGAAAAGGGCACCTCAAACACATTTACTAAGAATAGTGAAGGACATTACCACAGCTGAGGAAAGAAATGGAGAGAGGAAGAAAAGATTGATGGAGAAAAGGCAGAAACATTTTTGAATGCCAAACTCCCAAGGCACATCTCCTTTTTGCTGCAAAGACTGAGACTTGCTCAGAACACTAGCTCCCCTCCTCAACATACTTCCATCCCATTAATGAGCCCTGAGCAATATGACTAGTCGTTTGCAACTGGGAGGTCTACAAAAGACAGACTCCCTTTGAAGAATGGTAGAAAGGAGAAACCAAGAATGGAGATTAAAAATAAGATCACTAGATTATGACCCATAGTTCCCACAGCAGCAATATTCTTCAAAAACAGTACAAATTTTGACCATATTAACATAAATTTCCATGTAAGGGGCTATTACCTCAGTGTCTAATGCCCTATAAAATGTATCCATCTTTCAACAAAATATGACAAGGGAAGCCAAACCAAGAAAAAACAAAAGAACAAAGCAAATATCAGAACCAAATTCAGATATGATACATATATTGATATTATCAGACTAAAATTTTAAATTAACTATAATTTATAGGTAATTTCAGTACAAAGGTGGGATTTGTAAAAATAATTAAGTAGAAATACTAGAAAAATAAAAAACTATAACAACAGAAATTTAAAATGTCATTAATGGGTTCACCAGTACACTCAAGTAGTCATGAAATGAATAAGTTAAAAAAATGAAAGCATAGCTGTGTGTAATGGCTCACACCTGTAATCCAAGTATTTGGGAGGCTAAGTCAGGAGAATTGCAGGTTCAAGTCCAGCCTCTTCAACTTATCAAGACCCTCAGAAACTTAGCAAGGCTCCCCTGGGTGTGTAGTAGAATGCTCCTGGGTTCAATTCCCAGCACCAAAAAAAAAAAAAATGAAAAGAAACTGAAACAACATAAATTATATAAATTAAAATGTGAAATGAAAAACACAGTGAAAAACAATAATAAAAATTATAAAACAAAACAAAATACAAATTACAAATTTAAAAAAGCATATCTGACCTGTGGGATAACATTAAATGTTGCAGCATACATAGTTGGAATACAAGAAGGAAAAGAAAGTGAGAACACAGTGCAAGAAAAACTTGAAGAAATAATGGATTTAGAATTTTTAAAATTAGTGACAGATACTCCACATAGATCAAAGAAGCTCAGAAAACATCAAGGAGAATAAATACCAACCATAGGTAATGGGAAAACCCCTATTGTGCATAGGGAAACCTAATCAAAGCAATCTTCAGCAAAAAGAACAAACCTGCAACTATAGTATCAAAACATCATGCCAGCCGGGCGTGGTGGCGCACGCTTGTAATCCCAGTACTTTGGGAGGCGGAGACCGGAGGATCCGGGTTCGCGGCCAGCCTCAGCTCTCTCTCTCTCTCTCTCCCTGTCTCTCTCTCTACCTAGTGAGGCCCTCCGCAACTTCGTGAGACCCGGTTTCAAAAATAAAGCATAAAAAAAATATAGGGCCGGGGACGTAGCACGGAGGTAGAACGCCCCTGCGTTCAATCCCCGGTACTGCAAAAAAAAAAAAAAAAAAAAAAACATCATGCCATAATGATATTGAGGTACATTCCTTCTATTCCGATTTTCTGTAGAGTTTTTAACATGAATGGGTATTGGATTTGTCAAATGCTTTTTCAGCATCTATTGAGATAATCATGTGATTCTTGTTTTTAGTTCAGTTTATGTGGTGAATAACATATATTGTTTCGCATATGTTGAACCAGCCTTGCTTTCCTGGGATGAAACCAACTTGGTCATGGTGTATAATTTTCTTGATATGATTTTGAATCATATTGATGGGGAAAAACTGTGGGAATTCCTCTTAAAATCAGGAACAAGATAAGGATACCCACTATCACCATTTTTCAATATAGACCTTGAGACTCTTGTCAGAACAATAAGACAAGAAAAGGATATCAAAGAAATTCAAATATGAAAAGGAATTAAAATTATCCTTATTTGCAGATGATATGATCCTATATCTAGAAGACCCAAAAAACTCAACCAAAAGTCTGCTAAAGCTGATTAACAAATTCAGCAAAGTAGCAGGATTAAAATCAACCTAAAAAAATCAGTAGCCTTCATAAATGCCAACCATAAATCCACTGAGAAATAATTCCAGGAAACAATTCCATTCACAATAACTTCAAAACCAGCCAAATACCTAGGAATAAACCCAACCAAAGAAGTAAAAGATCTCTACAGTGAAAATTATAAAACACTGAAGAAAGAAATTGAAGATATTAGAAGGAAAGATCTCCCCTGCTCTTGGATAGGCAGAATAAATATCATCGAAATGGTCATTGTGCCAAAAATGATCTACAGAGTCAATTCAATTCCTATCAAAATGCAAATATCATTCTTCACAGACCTAGAAAAATCAGTCATTAATTTCATATGGAGAAACAAAAGACCCAGAATAGCCAAAACAATTCTCAGCAATAAGAGCCATGCAGAAGGCATCACAATTACTGACTTCTAATTATACTACAGAGCTATAGTAATAAAAACAGCATGGTATTGGCACAAAAAAAGACACATAGGTCAATAGAACAGAATAGAAGACACAAAAACAAATCCACAAACTTATAGTGAATTGATTTTCAACAAAGGTGCCAGACACATATGATGGAGAAAAGACAATCTTTTCAACAAATGGTCTTTAGAAAACTGGTTATCCATCTGTAGAAAAATGGAACTAAATCCTTACCTCTCACTCTGCACAAGAGTCAACTCGAGAATTATCAAAGACCTGGAAGTTAGAACAAAGACTATGAAATTACTAGAGAAGGGCATAGGTTCAACACTCCAACATATAGGCACAGGTAGAAACTTCCTCAACAAGACCTCCAAAGCCCAGGAAACTAAAATAAAAATTAATAATTGGGATACCATTAAACTACAAATTTTCTGCACATCATAAGGAAACTATCAAGAGCCTAAAGAGAAAGCCAATGGAATGGGAGAAGATCTTTGCAAGCTATTCCTCTGACAGAGGACTAATATCTAGGATATACAAAGAACTTAAAAGACTTTACACTAAAAAAACAAATAACCCTATCAAGAAGTGGGCAACTGAATTGAATAGACACTTCACGAAAGAAGAGATACAAATGGACAATAGATACATGAAAAAATGTTCAGCATCATTAGCAACCAGGGAGATGCAAATCAAAACTACTCTGAGACTTCATCTAACCCCCAATCAGAATGGCAATCATTAAGAAGTCTAACAACAATAAATGTTGACCAGGATGTGGGGAAGTAAGGACTCTCCTGCACTGTTGGTGGGATTGCAAACTAGTTCAACCACTGTGGAGATCAGTGTGGAGATTCTTCAGAAAACTGGGAATGGATCCACCATATGATCCAGCTATGCCACTACTGGTATCATTCTAAAGGGATTGAAACCAGAAAACTATAGCAATTTATGCATACCCATGTTCATAGCAGCACAATTCACAATAGCCGAATTATGGAACCAACCTAGGTGTCCATCACCAGAGGCATGGATTACAAAACTATGGGAAATACACACAATGGAATTCTACTCAGCAATAAAGAGGAACAAAATAATATCCTTTACAAGAAAATGGAAGGACCTGGAGAGCATTATGTTAAGTGAGATAAGCCAATCACAGAGAGAGAAGGGTCATATGTTTTCTCTAATATGTGCAAGCTAGTGAATAATGGGGATACAAAAGGGACTCCAGACAATAGTGGAGAAGCTTCAGTGGAGTCAGGGCAGGGGAAGGGGAAGAATAAAGTTCATTAAGGGAATTACTACCATTGACCATGTGTACACATGAGAATATACCAATGTCAATCTCAGTACTCTATTGGGGTGAAGGGAAGGGGGGTATACCAAGTGCTGTGTGCATTAATGTTACTGTCAACTTGATTTTCATTGTGATTTGAGACTATAATGCACCAATAAACACATAAAAATATAAAACAACAACAACAACAAAACCCCATCATGCCAATATCCTAAAAACGGGCTTATGGGCCAATGGAACATAATAAACAGCCTAGAAAAATGCATGCATTTACTGTCAGTTGATCTTTAACAAAGCTACTAAGAACACATAATGAGGGAAAAACAGTCTCTTCAATAAATTGAGTTGGGAAAACTGAATATTCACATGCAGAAGAATAAAATTGGCCTATTATCTCACACCATATACAAAATCAACCTAAAATGGAATAAGGACCTAAATTTAAGATCTGAAACTATAAAACTGCTAGAAGAAAACAAAGGGAAATTTTTCTTGTTCTTGTTCTGGGTAATAAATTTTTGGAAATGAGTCCAAAAGCATAGGCAATAAAAGCAAACTAGACAAATTGAATTTTATCAGATTAAAAATCTCCTACTCAGCAAAGGAAAAAAATCAAGAGTGAAGCACCAACCTGGAAAATGGGAGAAAATATATGTAAACCATATATCTGTGAAGATGTTATCATCCTAAATATAAAGAACTGAAACAACCCAACTAAAAATGTAAAAAGAAACTGAGTAGACATTTCCCAAAAGAAGACATACCAATGGGCAATAGGTATATGAAAAAACACATCTCAGCATTACTAATCATAAGGAAAATGCAAATTAAAATCAGAATGAGATATCACCTCACCCAAATACGAATGGCTATTATCGAAAACACTAAATATAATGAGTGCTGCCAAGGAGGTGGAGAAAAGGGCACCCTGCACACTATTGGTAGGAATGTAAACTAATACAGTCACTATGGTAAACAGTATGGTGGCTCCTCAAAAAACTAAAAATAGAACTACCATTAAGATCCATCAACCCCACTTCTGGTTACACAGGTTAAGTATCCCTCTTCCAAACTGCTTGGGAACAGAAGTGTTTCAGACTTTGTATATGGGATGGTGGGCTTAGAGTATTTGCATTACATAATGAGAAATCTTGAAGATAGGATCCATGTCTAACATGTAATTCATTTATATTTCATATACACTGTATACATGTAGCCCAAAGGTAATTTTATACAATATTTTTAATGTGCTTAGGTTTGACTGTGACCTGTCTCATGAGGTCAGGTGTGGAATTTTCTATTTGGCATCATGTCAATAATCAAAAGCATTTAGATGGCCAGGCATGGTGGCGCACGCTTGTAATCCCAGTACTTTGGGAGGCAGAGACCGGAGGATCCGGGTTTGCGGCCAGCCTCAGCTCTCTCTCTCTCTCTCTCTCTCCCTCTCTCTCTCTCTCTCTCTCTACCTAGTAAGGCCCTCCGCAACTTCGTGAGACCCAATTTCAAATAAAAAATAGGGTCGGGGGTGTAGCACAGAGGTAGAACACCCCTGGGTTCAATCCCTGGTACCACACACACACAAAAAAAAGCACTTAGATGTTGGAGCATTTTGGATTTTCAGATTAGGAATCCTTAATTTATATATCTAAAGGAAATAAAATCACTATCTTGAAGAGAATTGTGCCGTGACATATTCATTGAGACATTATTCACAAAAACCAACATATGGAAACCACCTAAGGATATGTTGGCAGATAAATGACTTAAGAATTATATATCTTATGTATACATATATAAGATATGTACACACACATAAATATATACTAAGTAAATTATTTAAACTTAAAAAGAAGGAAATTGTGTCATTTGCAAAAACATGCATAATCCTGGAGGATATTATGCTAGGTGAAGTAAGACAGACAGAGGAAGACAAATACTGCATGATCTCATATGCAGAAAGTAAAAATTTCAAACTCACAGAAACAGAGGGTAGAAAAATATTTTATAAGGTGCTAAAAAGTAAGGGAAATAAGGAAATTCAGGTCAAATGGTACAAAATTTCAGCTATAAGATGAGCAAATACTGAAGACCTAATTATAGCATAGAGAATGTAGTTAACAATAATTGAAATTTGCTAAAAAAGTAGACTTTCAGTGTTCCCATAAGACACAAAAATTATAAATAGAAAGGTAGTGGGGTCACCAATATATTAATTGTGTTGTAGTGATCCCTGCAATATTTTTACAGATATCAAAACATCACACTGTACAACTTCAATACACACAATTTTTGTTTGTCAACCATACCTCAATATAACTAGATAAAAATAAATTGCTAAGGCATATGTAACAGAATAAGGTCAGAAATTTAAAGATATTATCATCATCAAACATGAACATACTGAATATAAACAAAATGTCTCTCATTTTAATTACTCTAATGGGTACCTGACTGCTTAAAGTGATAATGATAGCAATATATTAGGATTTTTTAACATAAGTAAAAATGTCATTAACAGAGAGACTTTTTAAGTATGACCTATATCTTGATGCTATATCTATCTACTGGTATCCCTAAATACCAAGAATGGAAAGATATTTCCTGGACTTGATTAGTTAATATGTTTATAATTTGTCTTGAATTGATTTTGAAATATTTATCCCATTAGTTCCTTTCCATGATATGTTTCATTCTAATTATATTTTTCACAATGTGCATGTACCAGGGAGACTTTTCTTGAGAAAACATATTCCCACTCGCACCCAGTGTATTCCCTTTACCACGGCACAATCAACTGTGGTTTCTAAAGAAATAACTCCCTGTATCATATCTAGTAAGAGTCGTTTAGCCATCTCTTTCAATCAGATAGCGCACTTAGTTTATATGTAAAAAAGCCCTTTTAAATAAAATTATTAAAAAGGGAATCAACAATAGATTTTAAACATAGTTTAAATATAACAGTGATCATTTTAAAATGATTGCAGTCCTTCTTTCACTTCCAGTTAGCATACATCTTGATTAATTTGTGCTTTATTGAGAACATAATTATAGAGTAATTATGAAAACTTAAAATGTCATTAACTTTGTCCTCCATGGATTTAGCAGCCTAATAAGACTCATCTAGATTCTTAAACTTTCCTTTAAGATCAGCCAACATATAAAATAAATCAAACATATGTATGCAATCAGAGGCATTCATTCTTCTCTTAAAATCATTTTCCCCAAATGATCTTGTTTATTAACTTGTCACTTTTTATATTTCTGTACTCTTCAATTCTATTAGTCATATGATCTGAAATTTTCTTCATATTTCTATGTTTGCTATGTATAAATGTTTATTGATACATATACACACACACACACACACACACACACACACACGACATTAAATTGCTGTGGGAATACATTCTGCTTGTGATCAGTGATAGAAAAATTAGATCATTGGTAGAAAAAAATTGCAAATTATGTGTACTTGTCATATATAATATTATTAAATCTAATTTCAGGTTTTCAGCTTTCTTATTTTTCCTCTTCAACTTTTATTTTACTTGTGTGGAGAGGATACTGGGGATTGAACTCAGAGGCATTCTACCTTTGAGCTATACCTGTGGCCCCTTTTATTCGTTTTGTTTTGTTTTGTTTTGTTTTGAAACAGGGTCTCCCTAGGTGGCTGAGGTGCTCACTACTTGCTGAGGTTGTCCTTGAACCTGCAATCCTCCTATCTTAGCCTCCCAATTACTGGGATTACAGGCATGTGCCACCACACCTGGCTTATTTTACCTTATTTATCTTTTGTAGAAAGAAAAGCAAATCCTAAATGCAGTTAGGAATGCAACTTTGAGGAATAAGTAAGACAGTTTTTCCTTTATTACTCTTTTAGTTGTAAATTATACTATAAGAGTTCAAGTTGTTGGAATTGAGTCTATAAAATTTCAATTTAATTATGGGCAATAAAGGTATTTTACTCTGTTTCTAGTCTTCATAAATAATCAAAACTAGCAAAAATATAAAAAAAAATAAGAAGAAAAGCAATCTTCATGGAAAAATGTGAGTGGTCATAGTGCACAAACTAGAATTTATATTATCTGCCAAATAATTTAATTATAGACAAAAACAAGGGACCTGCTAAGAAAAGGGAAAAACTCTTCATAGGTATTTTGTGGGGCTTTTTTGTTGTTGTTGTTGTTTGTTTGTCATTTGATTGTTAGTCATAGTTTTCAAAAAAGCCTAGAGTGACACAATTAAGATCTGAGAACATACTTGGTACTTGCACACACATACCAAACAACCTACAACCATTATGCATTGCATTTGCATATGTGTGGCAAATTTTGCTGAAGTAAAGGAGAATATATATATATATATATATATATATATATATATGTGTGTGTATATATATGAATATAATATATATGGAGAATATATATGAATATGAATATATGATATATATGAATGTATAATATATAAAGAATACACACTATATATGTATATGTATATGTATATGTTTATGTATATGTGTTAGAAACATATTCTATGGAAGCCGCAACGAAAAACTCATGAAATCGAAATTAACTTGGCAAAGCAATTTACTACTGTGCAGAAAGGTGTGCAACCAACAAAACATTTGGAAAGTAAGCACACCAAGGGGACAGTCCATTCAGTTTTTATCCCTAATGTAATTCTGCCCCTGGCCCTGATTGGTAAGGGCTTGGGTTCACAATCCTGTGTGATTGGCTACTTTCTAAGACAGTCGGTAAGTTTGAAACAAAGTTTAACATTCTGGAAGATTCCTGGTCAACCAAAGGTTATATGAGCTAAGATGGAAGACTCAGATCAACCAAAGGTCATATGAGCTAAGATGGCAGACACTCGGGAAGATTCAGGGAGTGGAGCACACAGATACATGTACTATTACAAAACTAATGCCTAAGCTCACAGTTACAAAATGGAAAGGAGTACACTTCTATGTAATTTGCTACTTCAATAGAAAAGATGTCTTTATTCTGCACATATGTATATGTTTGTTTTCCCAGAGAGAACATCTATTACTACTGTTATAGCTGTTCTCCTTTTCAGCTTTTCCTTGATTTCATTAATTCTATTCCTTTAATTTTAGTACTCTTTTTTCCCCTTCTTATATTCAGGGAATCACTATTGTGTTCTTTCAAACATGAGCCACTTATTTCAAGTCTTTTTCTTTTCACCCTCTTTGACAGCTTGTGCATTAATCTCGATAATTTATAAGGGTATCAATTGCATATCATGCCATGATAAAATGGCTACTAGCATTTTTGGATGCCCATTATATACTACTAATCTATGCATCTTAATATTTTAATGCAATGTTAAATTTTTATCTTTTTTTAATATGTTTTTATTGGTGCATTG
>PVJS01017661.1:14066-35972 GCA_004027185.1 Glis glis
CCCCCACATGTAGCACTGAGAATGATGTTGGTGTAATCTCATATGTACACATTGTTTATTATAGTAATTCCATAGATTCACTTCTTTCTTGCCCTTCTCCTTCCCTTGTACCCCTTCCCTTGCACTACTGAGGGTTCTCTGTTGTCATTGGAGTCCCATTTGTGTCCCCACTATTCCCTAGATTATGCATATTAATGAAAACATGTCCCTTCTTTTTTTGTGATTGGCTAATCTCACTTAACATAATGTTCTCCAGATCTTTCTTTCCATAATTTTTTTCTTCAATTATAGAAATAGTGAAGAGTCAGAGAATAAATATTCAAGGTACTGTAACTTACTTAATGTTAGTGAGAGAGACTGTTTCTAAATCCATCTAAGCATTAAGACCATACTTTATCTGTTATGTTTATCTGCCAGACCCCAAGTCATCAAAGGACAATTAGATAATACAGGATACCTCTTGTTTAATAAGGCACAGAATGAAGCAATTCACTTTAGAATGATATCCATCAAAACAGGTTAAAAAAGAAAATAATTGTGGCACTTAAGGGGTGATTGTCAATCTGAATAATTCATTGAGGTGGAAGAGCTCTTCCTCTGACAAAGCCAGATAAATGAGATGTCTCTGCATGTTATCGTCTTTTGCTTCTGCTTCTATACATGTTTTTATCTCTAACTTTCACTCCATTATTTGATTCGTTTTCATTCACTAATGAAGCTTTTAGTCCACTTTGGAACTTGAAGCATTTAAAAATCTTTAGTCATAGCCGGGCGTGGTGGCACACACTTGTAACCCCAGTACTTGGGAGGCTGAGACCAGAGGATCTGGGTTCGCGGCCAACCTCAGCTACATAGTAAGGCCCTCCACAATTTCATGAGACCCAGTTTCAAAATAAAGGATAAAAAATAGGGGCCTGGGTTGTAGCTTGGAGGTAGAATGCCCCTGGGTTCAATCCCCAGTACCGCAAAAAAAACAAAAAAAAATTCCTTAGTCATGTTGCTTCATGCCAATATAGCTCCAAGTTTCCATTTCAAAGCAGCATCATTAAAACTGCTGGTGTTAATTTTGGCACAGACTCAGGAGCAGTTTTGTTTCTGATTGACCTTGAAAGTTAGATTGGTCTGGGCTTTATGGAGCCTTTCTGGCCTACCTTATGTCTTTCTAATAACATCCATCTCATCCAGGCCTGCAAGCTACTTAAACTTTCTGGGACAGGTTTTGAACTAACCTTCATTTTAAATTGCATTTTATTTTTGAAACTAAGATTGGAGATGATTTGCAGAATTACATGAAGGCATTTTTCCTCCAAAGTCATCTTTTTCTGTCAATATTTGCAATGGTTAATTTTTATAAAATAAGTTAAACAGTGTGTAATGACCTATCTTTTGAATTATATTATTTTATTTCTCTTCCTTAATTTTCCTTTCTCTATCATTTATACTTTTGCATTAGAATAGTCACATGTTGACTTATTCAACCCTAACAAAGATGATGATAAATTGGAAAAGTAACTTCCAAAGTTAAAGCAACAATTGGAAACTGCTAGATATTTTGAAAACAGGCATTTAGGCTAGATAAATAGATGTATCATTTCATTTCTAGTACTTTTTCAAAAATTTTGTGGACAAATTTCCTTAGAATTTAAGATTGCCATCCAAAAATATTTTAATTGAAAACAATGACAATAACAATTGCACAGGAAATGCTTTGGGCAAATTTTACATACCTAGGATATAACCAAGATTTTAAAACCCAATATTTGAAGAGATACTAATTTACAGCAATATGTGCTAAAGAAATACTAATCTCTAGCATTATGCACTAATGTTATTACTTTTCTAGCAGATTACCTGTATTCTTAAATCTGATTCTAAATAATAAGCTCTTGTCTATAATTTTGGCCATGTTTGGCATGTAGAAATAGTGAAAGGTTGATGAATCTTGATGTCATGTATTTTTGTTTTCAAATCATACCTGGCCATTTATTTGGCTTTGACCTCTCTATATAAATTCTTTGTTCCTCAGTTTCTTCACCTGTACAATGAAATTATAATATATATTTTGAATAATAACCTTAAAATTTAATGAGTTTTTTTAAAAAGCACTCAGTAGACTATTCAAATCCAACCCATTACAAATGGAAGCTGCAATCCTTACAAGGAGCTTAGCTAACCATGTTATCATTTATATTACAAGAAAAAAAGAAAGGAAATAGAGAGGAAAGAAAGGGAGTTAAGCTAAATGATACCTAGGAAAAGGAAGGTGAAAAAAGCGATTTCCAAAATTCAGGGACATTTAAATAAATTTTAAGACCATTAAAGCTTTCTAATAAATAGCTTTCTAATAAATATATTATGATATTTCAAGGTAAGATCATAAAATAGTTATTAGAAACCAGATATAGTTTCACATCATTTCCTGGAGAGTAAGAAAAGTTAAAGAAAAATAAAGTAAAAATTTAGCCAGGTCCAAGTCAAAGAGTAAAATGTCTATGCCCAGAGACAAAAAGTTCATAAATTGGAGAAGATTCAAGATGGAAATGGAGTAGGAACTCCTAAACGAGCCTGTCTCAAAATTGCCTCGGGGGCTCTGAACTGAATAACATTTCACATTCAAAGAAGAATCAAAAACCAATAACCAGCAACCTCAGACTGACTTCACAGACATAGAGACTACCAGCCACAGAATCCCACAGAATCCCACAACCCTGTGAGAGCAGGATCAGAAGGGAGCCATCTCCCCGGGACCCAGCAGCTATAGCTGTGCATAGTCAACTTCCTCCATCAGTGATTCAAGGCAGGAAACTGAAACAGAACCCCATGAATGGCAGGGCCATCCCAGTGGCAGATTGTGAGTTTGTCTCAGAAGTCATCCTAGCATGGGATTGCCCCAGCGGCTGAGAGACCAGGTGCCAAAGCATCCCGACGGCCACATCCTGGAGGCCGAGTGCCCTGGCAGCAAGCACCTCAGTGGCCTATCATGAGTTCATTTCAATGGCTATCTCAGCATGGAGTCATTCCAGCAGCCAATTATCCCAGCAGCCAATTGTGAGTTCATCTCAGCAGCTGTCCCAGCATAAGTTCATCCCAGTGGCTGATCAACCTAGCAGCCAATTGTGAGTTGATCTCAGTGTCTATCCCAGCATAAGTTCCTCCCAGTGGCCGATTGTCCCAACACCATGATAGTAAGTTACAGGGCCATCCCATTGGGGGGCTGTTCCATTGGGGGGCCATCCCAGCAGGAGACCGGCCCAGCAGGAGACCATAATGGGCACCCACGGGGAGAAGAGGCATGTGTGGCAAGAAAATAGACTTGCATGGGACTGGGACTGAGATTTGCAAATCACCTGCTCAGAGGTAGGGCGGGGGCTATGGTTGGACACAACATAGAAGTGAACAAGCAGATAGCCCCTAGACACATTCAGGAAGGAGGGAACCATAGCCTGCCACATACAGAGCTCATAGGGTCTTCAAAGCAAACACCCAGCCATGCTAGGTGGAGAAAATAACTCAAGTTACTGAGGTACAAGCTTAGAAAGCAACAAACTTGTGCCTGGCTGCATTTGGGCACTGAAAACACCAACAGAGACCAGAGAGGGTGCACGCGACTGCAGTCGCCAGAATAGCAGAGGTGCCTTGGGGACCAAGAGGACTAAGGCACCCCAACCCAAGGCTCAGAAATGTACAATTTCTCCCTGATCATTGGGAGGAGAGTAACAGCAGTGTCATCCTGCTCAGGATGCACCTGGAGGCCAAGAGACCAGAGGCCCTGTAGGGCCTCATAGCTTCAGGCTGGGAACTGGACACTCTTGCCACCAGCAGAGTTTATACTTGGCATGCATGAATGCCAGTAACTGACAATACCTCACATGATCTTAATAAGCGGATCAGTGGGTGCTATACAGGGGGCCACCAATGCACAGTGAGCCAAGCCACAAGCTCAGAACATAGCAATTGTTGGCCTTGCTGTTCCTAAGCCCACATAGGCCAGAGCTCATTGCTCTGCAGTATCAAGGGCTCACAATCAGCAGAGCAGCAGTGGTGGCTGTTGGGCATTAAACCCCAACCAGCAGGCTGCAGGCTCTGAGCAGAATATCACAGTCTCTAGCCCAGCAGAGTTTGGGCCTGGAGAGCACGGCAGCCACCATCAAATCAGAGACTCCTTGTTGCCTGCACTAAGAACTATAGCTAAAGAGGCTCTGAAGGACAAACTCAAGAGATTGGTTATATGAGTCAGATTGGGTACAGACAAATATATATACTCCAGCATAGACCTTATTATATAGGGATAACAAATAGACACTAGTCTTACATACAAAAAGGAAGAAGAACTTGAGACAACAGAAACACAAAATTGAGAACACTGACAATACAAGAATGAGGAACAGCAAGGAAACAAGAAACTCTCACAATGCAACAACAGGCGAGATTACTGATACTGATCTGCAGGAAATGCAAGATGGAGAATTCTGAATTCTGATCTTCACCATGATGAAAGGCCTCAGCCAGGCATGGTGGCACACACTTGTAATCCCAGTACCTGGGAGGCTAAGACCTAAGGAGCCAGGTTTGCGGCTAGCCTCAGCTACTTAGTGAGGCCCTCTGCAACTTAGTGAGACCATGTTTCAAAAAATGAAGAATAAAAAATAGGACTGGGGGTGTAGCTAGGAGGTAGAATGCTCCTGGGTTCAATCTCCAGTACCACACACACACACAAAAAAATGATTAAAGGCCTCAAAGAAAGCATACAGGAGATGAAGGAGGAAATTGAGGCTCTAAGAAAGAAACTTTGAATGAAATGAAGGAGTCAATAAATGAATTGAAGACCGCAATAGAAACCAACTCTGGTAGGCTTGACCAAATGGAAAACAGGGTATCACTCCTGGAAGACAATTCATTCAAAACTGAAAACACAGTCAACACACCCTAATCATCCAAGAAATACAGAACAATACATGATGTACTAATCTAAGGATAAAAGGCATTGAATAAGGTTAAGAAGCATAGACCAAGGGTATCAGAAACATCTTCAGAGAAATAATTTCAGAGAATTACCCAAACATAGAGAATGACTTGGACATTCACATACAGGTGACATACAGAACACCTTTATGATGGAACCAAAGAAGGTCCTCCCCACGCCACATAATAATTAAAATGACTAATGTAGAGGCCAAGAAAAGAATCTTAAAAGCAGCAAGAACAAAAGAATGGTTGACATACAGGGCCAAAACAAAAAATATCACTCCAGACTTCTCAACTTAAGTCAGGAATGCCAGGAGGGATTGGTGTGAAGCACTCTGGATCCTGGAAGAAAACAACTTCCAACCAAGACTGATATATCCCACAAAGTTATCATTCAAAATTGATGGAGAAATAAAAACATTCCAAGACAAGCAAAAACTTAAAGAATTCATGAGGACCAAGCCAGCACTAGAGAAAATCCTAAAAGAATTAAAACACAAAGAAGAAAAAAACAAGCAAATTCCAGAACCAGAGAAAAGGTGAACTCCATCAGGTGGGCAGCTAAGCAAGGAGATTCAACACTCACTTCAAACAGAAAATAGAACTCAAAATGATAGGAAACAAAAGTCATATCTCAATAATAACATTGAATGTCAAAGGACTTAACTCCTCAATTAAAAGACATAGACTGGCAATGTGGATTAAAAAACATAACCCAACTATATGCTACTTACAAGAAACTTACCTTCTATGGAAAGACACTCATATGCTAAAGGTGAAAGGATGGAAAAAGATATACCATGCAAATGGAGATCGAAAACAAGCAGGAGTAGCAATGTTTATATCTGACAAAACAGACTTTAAGATAAAACACATCAGAAGACACAAAGCAGGATATTTCGTATTAATGAAAGGAGCAATCCAATAAGAAGATATAATGATAGTAAACATTTATACCCCAAATGTGAGTGTACCCACATTCATAAAACAAAGTCTTCAGGGCATCAGGTCTCAAATAGACCCATATACAATAGTATTGGAAGACTTCAACACACCATTCACACTACTAGATTGATCCTCCAGACAAAAGATAAATACTCTTCGGACCTAAAGAAAAATATAGAACAAATGGATCTAATAGACATATACAGAATATTTCAACCAGCAACAGCTGAATACACATTCTTCTCAACTTTCCATGGAAGTTTCTCCAAAATAGACCACATCTTGGGCCACAAAGCAAGCACCAGCAAATTCAAAAGATGTAATATAATCCCCTGCATCTTCTCAGATCACAACAGAATGAAAGTAGAATTTAACAACAGGAAGAACAAAAGTAATCACATAAGTACATGGAGACTGAATGATACACTCTTGAATGAGAACTGGATCAAAAAAGAAATAAGGGAAGAAATAAAGAATTCTTGGAATTAAAGCCAGGGGTGGTGGCGCACGCTTGTAATCCCAGTATTTTGGGAGGCGGAGACCGGAGGATCTGGGTTTGGGGCCAGCCTCAGCTCTCTCTCTCTCTCTCTCTCCCTGTCTCTCTCTCTCTCTCTTTCTACTTAGTGAGGCCCTCTGCAACTTTGTGAGACCCGGTTTCAAAATAAAGTATAAAAATAGGGCCGGGGGTGTAGCACGGAGGTAGAACGCCCCTGGGTTCAATCCCCAGTACCTCAAAAAAAAAATTCCTGGAATTAAATGAAAATAGAGACATGATGTACCAAAATCTATGGGACACTTTGAAGGCAGTGTTAAGAGGAAAATTTATAGCACTGAGTGCCCACATAAGAAAAACAGAAAGTCACCAAATAAACAACATAATGACACACCTCAAAGAACTAGGAAAACAGGAACAGTCAAAGCCCAAAGCCAGTAGAAGGCAGGATAAAACTAATATCAGAGCATAAATCAATGAAATAGAGATAAAAAAATACAAATGATCAACAAAACAAGATGGTTCTTTGAAAAGATTAACAATATTGACAAGCCACTAGCTAACTTAACCAAAAGAAGGAGAGAATCTAACAAATTACTAAAATCAGAAATGAAAAAGGAGACATCACCACAGATGGTGGAGAAATTCAGAGGATCATCAGAAACTATTTTGAAAACTTATATTCGAATAAACTGGAAAACACAGAAGAAATCGGCAGATTTCTAGACACATACAACCTACCTAAATTGAACCAAGAGGATATAGAAAACCTGAATCAACCAATAGCAGCCACAGAGATAGAAGCAGCAATAAAAAGTCTGCTGTGAAAGAAAAGCCCTGGTCCAGACAGTTTTCTAGCTGAATTCTACAAAACCTTTACAGAAAAATTAACTCAATACTTCACAATTTATTCTGTAAAATCTCAAGAGATAGAATTCATCCAAATCCCTTCTATGAGGCCCCATCATATTATACCCAAGCCAAATAAAGACACCTCAAGAAAAGAAAATTACAGACCAATATCATTGATGAACATAGATGCAAAAATTCTAAACAAAATACTAGCTACATGCATTCAAAATCATATCAAGAAAATTACACACCATGACCAAGTTGGTTTTATCCCATAAAAGCAAGGCTTTTTCAACATATGCAAAACAATACATGTTATTCGCCACATAAATCGAACTAAAACAAGAATCACATGATCTTCTCAATAATGCTAAGATAGCATTTGACAAAATCCAACACCCATTCATGTTAAAATGTCTACAGAAAATCGAAATAGAAGGAATGTACCTCAACATCATTAAGTCAATATATAATAAACCCAAAACCAGCATCATATTGAATGGGGAAAAACTACAGGAATTCCCTTTAAAACCACTACTCCTTTTCAATATAGTCCTCAAGACTCTTGCCAGAGCAATAAGACAAGAAAAGGATATCAAAGGAATTCAAATATGAAAAGAAGAATTAAAATTATCTTTATTTGAAGATGATATTCTATATCTAAAAGACCCAAAATACTCAACCAAAAGTCTGCTAAAGCTGATTAACAATTTCAGCAAAATAGCGGGATACAAAATCAACCTAAAAAAATCAGTAGCTTTCATAAATGCCAACCATGAATCCACTGAGAATGAAATCCAGAAAACAATTCCATTCACAATAACTTCAAAACCAATCAAATATCTAGGAATAAACCTAACCAAGGAGGTAAAAGACCTCTACAGTGAAAATTATATAACACTGAAGAAATAAATTGAAGATGTTAGAAGGTGGAAAGATCTCCCCTGCTCTTGGATAGACAGAATAAATATCATCAAAATGGCCATTCTGCTAAAGGTGATCTACAGAGTCAATGCAATTCCTATCAAAATACCAATATCATTCTTCACAGACCTAGAAAAATCAGTCATTAATTTCATATGGAGAAACAAAAGACCCAGAATAGCCAAAGCAATTCTCAGCAATAAGAACCATGCAGGAGGCATCACAACTACTGACTTCAAATTATACTACAGAGCTACAGTAATAAAATCAGCATGGAATTGGCACAAAAACAGACACATAGGTCAATGGAACAGAATAGAAGATACAGAAACAAATCCACAAACTTATAGCCAATTGATTTTTGACAAAGGTGCCAGACACATATGTTGGAGAAAAGACAGTCTTTTCAACAAATGGTGTTGGGAAAACTGGTTATCCATCTGTAGAAAAATGAAACTAAATCCTTACCTCTCACCCTGCACTCGAGATGGATCAAAGACCTGGAAGTTAGACCAGAGACTGTGAAATTACTAGAGGAGGGCATAGGTTCAACACTCCAACATATAGGCACAGATAGAAACTTCTTCAACAAGACCTCCAAAGTCCAGGAAACTAAAACAAGAATTAATATATGGGATAGCATTAAACTAAAAAGTTTCTGCACATCAAAGGAAATCATCAAGAGTCTAAGGAGAAAGCCTATGGAATGGGAGAAGATCTTTGCAAGCTATCCCTCTCACAGAGGACTAATATCTAGGATATACAAAGAACTTAAAAGACTTTACACTAAAAAAAAAACCCAATCAAGAAATGGGCAACCAAACTGAACAGACACTTCATGAAAGAAGAGATACAAATGGCCAATAGATACATGAAAAAAAATATTCAACATCATTAGTAATCAGGGAAATGCAAATTGAAACTACTCTGAGATTTCATCTAACCCCAATCAGAATGACAATCATTAAGAAGTTAAACAATAAATGTTGGCTAGGATGTGGGTAAATAGGAACTCTCCTGCACTGTTGGTGGGATTGCAAACTAGTTCAACCATTATGGAGATCAGTGTGGAGATTCCATGGAAAACTGGGAATGGATCCACCATATGATCCAGCTATACCACTACTGGGTATCATTCCAAAGTTATTGAAGCCAGAGAACTATCATAATATATGCATATCCATGTTCATAGTGACACAATTCACAATAGCCAAATTATGGAACCAGCCTAGGTGTCCATCAACAGATGAATTGATTACAAAACTATGGGAAATACACAGAATCGAATTCTACTCAGCAATAAAGAGGAACAAAATAATATCATTTACAAGAAAATGGAAGGACCTGGAGAACATTATGTTAAGTGATATCAGCCAATCATAAAAAGAGAAGTGTCATGTGTTTTCTCTCATATGTGCAAGCTAGGGAGTAGTTGGGATATAAGAGGGACTGCATACAATGGTTGAGAAGTCTCAGTGAAGCCAGGGAAGTGGTCTAAGGGAAGAGAAAGGGGAAGAATGAAGTTAATTAGTGTAATTACTACCATCAACCATGTGTACATATGAGAATATTCCAATGTCAATCTCAGTACACTGTATTGGTGTATTGGTCAGATCAACAGAATTCAAAGAATGAGTATATAAAAAAGGGATTTATTAGATTAGCTCACAATACAGTCCTGAATTTCGACTGCATGTGAAGAGTCAGAGGAATCAGCATCCGGTTGGGCGGTCCAAGAGCTAGAGCCCCAGGATTGAAGCAATCACCAATTCAGTCCAGTCCAAGATGTGGAGACAAGGAAACTCCTCGGAGCTGGAGCCCCAGGATCAAAGCAACCACCAATTCAGTCCAGTCCAAGATGTGGAGACAAGGAAACTCCTCGGAGCTGGAGCCCCAGGATCGAAGCAACCACCAATTCAGTCCAGTCCAAGATGTGAAGACAAGGAATCTCCTCGGAGAAATGACGGCGAAGCTTCAGTTCGAAGGCTGGAGGTCGAGGATCCCAGATGAGAGCAGAAGATCAAGAAGCTCCTCAAGGAAATGGCAAAATTGCAGACTGACGATCTCAAATGAGAGCAGATGCGTTCTCTTCAGGAAGAGTCTCGGCTACTTCTACGCAGCTTTCTCCTTCTTTTATCCAAGTCCTGCACCTATCAGAACCCTGCTGCCCACATTTAGGGCAGGACTTCCAGTTCAATCCGCTGTTATACAACCAAAGTCACATGATCTCAGGAGGGTCAAGTTGACAAACCAGACCAACTATCACAATTGGGAGGGGGGAATAGGGAGGTGGGTTGGCACAAAGTGCTGTGTGCATATATGTTACTGCCAACTTGATATTCATTGTGGTGTGTGACTATAATGTACCAATAAAAGCACACTTTAAAAAAGTTCATAAATTAATTCCAAAAACTACTTGTGTGTTCTGTTCTCAATTAGGGAGACACAGAACCCTAATGCACACATGTAACTCACAGTTCTGGTAAATGTGATATTGATAATACATTTTTTTTTTTACTATGAAATGTCTGAAAGAACATATGCCTAAACACATCAGACACTTCTCAAGGGCCTACTGGGCTCAGGCACTCTGCTATTTGAGGTGGCAGTGCATGATGTAGACCTGATATCACCCCATTGTTATGTAGGAGCAGATGGCACTACACTGAGCAAAGTCAGAGTCCTAGCATAAGATAAGCTAGTGCTAAAGAAAGTTATTACATGTTGACATCATTTATGAAAGAGCTTATGAAAAAAATGGTCAAAGCTACACAGTGCTCAGAATAACCTTCTAAATCATTAATAGCAGTAAATTAATACTATTATAGACTATGCTAATAAAAGATTTGAGATGTGGAATGGTTTCGAATTTTTTTTTAATTTTTAAAATTTTTTTTTTGCGGTACCGGGGATTGAACCCAGTGGCATTCTACCTCTGCGCTACACCCTCGGCCCTATTATTTATGCTTTATTTTGAAACTGGGTCTCACGAAGTTGCGGAGGGCCTCACTAGGTAGAGAGAGGGAGAGAGAGACAGAGAGAGAGAGAGAGAGAGAGAGAGAGAGAGAGAGCTGAGGCGAACCCGGATCCTCTGGTCTCTGCCTCCCAAAGTACTAGGATTACAAGCGTGCACCACCACGCCCGGCCTTTTTTGAATATTTTTATCACTTTGAAGGTACTGTCAAAAACAGCATAGAAACTTAACGTATGATTTTAGAGTTAAGAACTTTCATAAACATGAACAGTATTCAAGAGAAAAACCTTGCGCCATTTTGCCAACAGATTTCATTCTAACAGAACATTTTAGTGTCCATTTTCCTGAATGTATTTGTTCTGTTTTATATTTAGTCCTAATATATTTGTTAGTAGTAAACATATCACACCTGTATTAAGTGCTAAATAATGAAAATATTGAAAGTGTCTAGCAAGATGATGCATTGTGATGGAAAGTAGAGATTGATGAGCATTATGGCTACCATTGATTGAGTTCTTACAGCACTTGTCAACTGGCTCTGTAGAGCCCAACTTTAACACAGAGGCCTGTCTGTCTTTTTATGCCAACAATAAACAATAGCTTAATTGTCCCTGTTTTCTGCTATGCATGACTAACCTAATGTTAGATGTTAGGTTATCTATAAATAGGCTGTGAGGGGAATGATTTGACCAAGATGGCCTTAATGCACCCCTCAGCTTGACAAAACTTTGGACATTTTCCTTTTCTTAGAAGATATGGAAATGTAAATTCTTTCTCTATTCCTTAAGATACAAATTTTCACCCAGCCTCCTGCCAGAACCTAGAATGTCCTTCTCAAAGACCTGAAAGCCATCCCTTAAAATACAATCATCAATAAAGATAGGACCCTGATCTTCTAGACTTTGTAAGAGTATAGGAGCTTAACTTTAGAAGCACTGATTAGCAAAAGATAGTCTTATGGCATAGACCAAAACCTCCCTGCTAGGGTCCTCCAATTCCTTTCCACTAGTTTACCCAGTGCTGAAACTCTCCTGCCTTTTGTTTCAGCAGAGTTCAATCTCTCACCTCAATTTCAATAGTCCAGACCTCAATTGCAATTAACGTTGAATAAAATCTTCTTACCTGCTTAACTTGTCCTGGGCAAATTTTCCTTGACAGGTTGCACAGTCTGGGCAATTGGAAGTTAATGGTCTTTTCTGGAATAGATCCAGAGGCAAAGCGTAAAGCCCAGGCGTTTTTCACATAGGTGACTGTTGCTTTTAAGCTCCATGCATCAAACCTTTTGCATTCTAAGTGATCACTTAGCCTTTTCCTCTTTTGTCCCCAACCAATATTTGCTATAGCTTCAGGAAACTAACCATAATTTCTTGAAGTATGCACCCCAGTCTTTTCCCTGGCCTTTGTTAAGTAGATTCTTTTGAGCCACTGTGTTACAAGAGATTGAATCATCCCAATTAGAGTTAAATTAGAGATACAACACTATCTGCCCTACAAGTGATGAAAAGCCAGGTAGTGAGGATCAAATACTTTGAGATATAATCCTACCACTAAAAGGGGGTAAAAACTCAATGTGATAGAAAAATGAGTTACGCATAGCCCACAAAGAATAAGTTTAAAAGACAAAGATAAGCACTTATATAAAATGCCATTTTTAGTAATCAAAGTTTTATTATTTTAAGAGTGAGGACCAATTAAGGCAATCTTATTAGGCTTGTTTTAATCATAGAGTATAAAGGATTTTTGTTTGTTTCTCTTTGTTTTTGTTTTGTTTGCTTGTATTCCAACTATGGTATGTGTAGTGATTAATTGTAATAGAAGCAGGGAAAATTGTCAGTTTTGGCTTCCTTCAGTCTTATCATTTTAAATATTGACTATGTATAGGATACCCAATCCGTACTTTCAACATAGACAGCTCAACTGAATTCCTGATCTATATGTTCTATTGCCTACTCAACATATTCTACTGAATGTCTAATCATTATAAATTTCAGATATCAGTCCAAAACTGATATCTACTCTTAACCTATTTTCCTAAGGTGTTACCTATGTCAGTTATCAGAACTTCATTTTTGTAGATGCTTAGGATAAACATGGGGATTGTCCTTACCCTTTCTCCTTTTCTCATATCCCACATCTAACACATCAGAGCATTTCCTCACTTAATCTTTCCAGTATAAGAAGAATCCCACCTTGTTTTGTAATCACCACCACTAGCACCCCAGTCTCTGATGTGTTGTCCCTCATCTGAATTAATAATTCATTTGATTTCCTGTTCCCTACAAATGATTTTTAATAGAACGATGTAGCAACCTTGGAAAAATGTGAACTGATGATCATATCTTTCTTCCTTTTGCTTAAGTAACTCCCTTCCTTTCTTCATTTTCCTTACGTAACTTCCTATCTCAAGCCATCTCAAGCTTGGCCCTTCCTCTTCACCCTCACCTCTGCTCACTCCAGCAATGTTTCTTGCTTGTTCCTCTAATGCCTGAAGCTCAGTGCTGCCTTCAAGCCTTTGTCCTCACATAAGTAGTTCTCCCCACCTTGAATACATAAGCTGTGCACATGGTTTCCTACTCTGCTCTTCCAAATCTTTGTTCAGATCTCACCTTCTCTGTAAGGTCTTTCCTAAACAATATATTTAAAATCACAGCCTAGCCCCTCCACCCATTCTGTCTTTACCTTTCTGCCTTATTATGCTCCACAGCATGTAACACCATTTGAAAAAACATTTTTAATTTTATTTTCCATCTCCTTCCTCTATTACCCATAATGTAAGGTAAGACCCACTGATGGAAATTATAATTAACTTTGATTTATTAATATCAAAATAACACCACAATTTGTAAGTGGCACAGAGATCACAGGGAGTGATCTCTCTCCCTGCCCAATTTCAGCCATATCTTTAATACTACAGGCAACGTATTTATCTTTTGCAAATCACACAAACACGCAATCGCTCTTCTTCTTGCCCTATTCCCAGCACATGCACACAGTCATAGAAAAACAGAACTCTCAATATTTTTAGCAGAGACTTACAATGAATTATCAGATAGGGAAGAAAACACTTCAAAGAATAAAAAACCAATGTCTGGGGATTTCTCTCCCTTTAGGACTCTTTCATTTATTAACTTCCAACGTGCAAATTCTGAAAAGAATCATATTCCACCCCCTTTAACATTGTCCTTTTAAAAAACTCTAAATTTTCACTGGAAATGTTCCTGAAACACAAAAAGAGTTGGAAAAATACTGTGATACATGCCGCATGGTTCCCTTTGGTATTTTCCGGAACTCCTGTTTTAGAGATGTGTTGCTGCTATTGCTGAAGCCTCTGTGCTAGTTAGATTGCAAAACATTCCCAGTCTTTTAACTAAAGAAGACACAGTTCTGTCATTGAAGGTGAAAGGAAGAAACCATGAGGAAACATAGGGGTGTATGTTGAGGATAGGCTGTATGATCTGCCTGCCAGATTTAGACTCAACATAGCTGACAGCAACACTGACACCACTGTACAAGTGAGAGGTGTGTGGTGACTCAGAGAAGGATTCTTTCTGCTCAGCCTAAAGGTCTTTCAGGGAGTGTGGCAGCAGGTGGCTCCATTGGCAGTGGAGTTTTCAACCATGAAGCCAAGGATCCGCACAGGCAGTATCCACTCTTGCTCATTGGGTGCTCTGGGGTTGGAGAAAGGGGGCAAAGGGTGGACCACTTTCTTCCTATGAAGGTGATTTGTTTGAGTTCATAACAGCCTGCAGGACTTCCCTAAGGTAGGAAGATCCAGCTCATCGCTATTCCTGCCCACACCTTTGTTATGCCCATGTGGTTAGCTGGCATCAAACTGCCTCCCAGAGAAAACAAAAGACTAAAGTGGTTGTTCTATTAAACTGCTTGTTTTCTTCTCTACTTTATTTAGCTCGTTAGGCTCTTTATTTCATCCTTGCCTCTCATGCATGTTGATATATTTCAATTTATCAAGGAAAGACTGAGAGGTCATTAAACTCATCTTTTAAAGGTCACAAATCTGCACTGCCAAATCTGTAGTTATAGAAAAATCTGTCTTTAACCTTTCTAATAGATATTCCATAAAATCAATAATTGCATATGGCAGAAAGAAAATGCTTTATTCAGCTATCTCTTTGAAAAGCAATAATCACTGACTATTGGCACTGTTGATATTCCATCAAGAGAGATATTTTGCTAAGAGTGACTAATTCTGTCTACCTAGTAATTTAAATAAGGCTCATTTCAGAATGACTGATAAAGATTAAGAAAATCCTATGTAAATATGTTGTAAAATATTTATGCTTTGTTCTAATCACACTATCTCAGTGTTCAGTTATCATATCACCGTTTTTGGATATGAATCTATATAAATTTTTACAAGCATTTCAATATAGAAATAAATACAGATATATCTATCATGAAGCAATGCAACTGAACACTGGGCATCATTCTGGCAGCCAAAAAAGCTAGATGCATGTGCTATTGAAATTAGAAAATTAGATTTTAACCTCTAATGTATTTTTAAATATAGCTAACACATAAGAAACCAGCTGGGCTTATTATAGGTCCAGAACCTTCTGAATTGAACAGTGTGGGCTATAAAAAGAATTTAATCATACAGAGACAGGTTTTTTTTCTTTTAACCTTATTCAGTAATATTTAATTTCCAACAAATACAGATTGCCAGCTGTTAACATCCTCTTACTGCAAAATGAGGATAAGAAATTTAATGCTGGTAGTTTGTGTTTATGACTGTTGCCCATAAATTACACCCTGGTTATGGCTATTTGTTAGCATTTTTGTCCACTTGAAAATTTATTTCAAACATGACAAACTGCCTAATTCCCTTGTGAAACAGCATCAGTTGTTACCTTTAGAAACTATTTAGTTTGCTCAAACACACTCTACAATCTCTATAAGCAACTAGGTGAAACTAGAATTGGAACAATAAGGAAGGAGCTACAATTCTTCAGATATACTCTCTTATTCCATTATGGTTATATCTAAACCAGGAAATTTCAACGCAGAAAAGGTGCGCTACACTTTTTAAAAAATTAATTGCCAGCCAGGCACATTAGCACACACCTCTAATTCCAGTACTTAGGAAGCTGAGACAGGAGGAATGCAGGTTCACGGCCAGCCTGGGGAACTTAGTAAAAGTTAAAAAAAAATTTAAAAGGGCTGAGGATGTAGCTCAGTGGTAGAATGCCCCTGGGTTCAATCCCCAGGGTGGTAATCAATCAATTAACATTCAACACAAAATTAATTGCCAGAGTTCTGGTGTATTTTACACAATTTAGATAAATAAAAATGAATGCTATCATTAATTAATTTGATACTGCAGTTTAAAACAAGAACTGACTTCAGAGAAAAGAAAGGAATGAACTGTTACCTTAACCTAAATCAAAGATGTTATAAGTTATTAGCCTACAAATATATGAAGTGGTAGAACTTTGTGTTTCCTAATGAATATTGTTAATTACAATCACATATGTTACTGGAATTATCACTGTAATTAAATTAAATGATCAAGCCAATAGCAACAGTGTCTATTCTTCTGAATGGGTTTTTTTTTTTTTTTTTTTGCAGTGCTGGAGATCAATTGAACCCAGGGTGTGGAACATGCCAGGCATGCACTCTGTCACTGATCTACACCCCCAACCCCTTTTTCTTTCTTAAGGAAAGAAAAAGCATAAAATTTTTTTATAAAAATAAAAATGGATATAAGGTACTTCCAATATACTTCTGATATCTCATTTTTCTTGGGAAAGATAAAACCATAGAGAGATGAGTTTAATCTGAAAAAGAAACTAGAGATTTGTTTGCTATGTGGAAACAACACTACTGATTTCTCCGCTTGGATAAACTGTTTTCTTCTTTGTTGTGTAGAATTTAAAAACGTAAGCAACATTTACCTTAGTAAGGAAACTTTAGCAGTATAATGTACAAGACAGCATGATACTAACATAGCAAAGCATTAAGGGAAAACAACTAGCGTTCATTCTGAGCCACTGGGAATGATTTAGAATAAGAGATTTATAGAGCCATGCAGCCTCACATGATTGTAGGAGCTGATAAAATAAAGTTTGGATGTTTTGTTTTTATCTAGTGATAATTTAGAAGTCACTGGACAGGCAGTCAGAAGAGCAAGTGGGGAAAGCAGGACAAGTAGAGCCCCCATGGAACAACCTGGAACTTGAGCTCTCTCACTGGAATCCAACAAGGCCTCTAGAAGTCCTCCTGCTCCACTCACATCAGGATTTAAAGAAGCTCAAGAAAGAAATCTCCTGGTGGCTGGCCTTGGGAGCCACATGCTGCCCAGATCAACAAGGTGGGCCAGCAAATCTGCAAAGACATGAGTGACCTACTTCAACCTTCAAAGAATAAACATGGCCGCCCCTGTACTTCCACCTTCTGAATCTCACACAAATTTGTCTTGTGGTAAATCTCAACCAGAAACTTTCAGGGAAGGGAATTCTGGGACATAGTTTAGCTTACCCAAACTGATACCTTAAAAGCCATCCTGCTGTCAAAAATAGAAATCTCTACAGGAGTTCCAGCTCTCCAAATAAACTGCTGCCTTAAAAGTCCTTGTGTCCTGTGTCCTATCTCATAGAATCAAAACCTTTTATGAGGTACAGATCAAATTCTGGGCTCAAATGTCTGTAGTGTCACCAGTTTGTTTAATTATAAATGAACTGAAAGGTTTTTATTCATTCTTAGGGTTCCTTCTCATCAGGTGAAAAGGTTCAGTATTTCTTTACTTATGAGCTGCAGTTGCTTTATTTTCTGTCTCTTTTCTCACACAATCAAGATTCAAATAGATGACTCTGCTGCTTTCCTTTTCTACTGCTATTTTTCCCAGAAAATTTAAGGAAGGGGAGAAGCCCATTTACCAGATGGCAAATATATTACCCTCAGCCTTTTGCTTTTTCCTTGGTTATTATCCAAGGACCACTAGCTTCTCTTTGTTGCTTACCTCTTGTCATCTTTTATTTCCTTCCACAACCAAAAGAAAAAGAAAACATTTTTTAAAACTGTGATCTTGCCGGGCACGGTGGCCCACACTTGTAATCCCAGTACTTGGGAGGCTGAGACAGGAGGATAGCAGGTCCGAGGCCAGCCTCAGCTACTTAGTGAGGCTCTCTGCAACTTAGTGAGACCCTGTTTCAAAATAAAGAATAAAAAATAGGGCTGGGGGTGTAGCTCAGGAGTAGAATGCCCCTGGGTTCAATCCCCAGTACCACAAAAATAAATAATAAATAAATAAATTAATTAATTAATAAATAAATAAAAATAAAACTGTGGTCTTTCAACCATACAGTCCTCATTAATCTGGTCTAAACAAAGTATGCTTTGCTTTCACAAGGATCCAAATTTATTTCCATTCCTAAGGAGATCAACAACTTTCAGCAAAGACATTCTCATCCTCTCCTGATTTCCAGTAAGGTCTCCACTGTAAGTCTGCTATTTTACCAAAATTCCAATTTAGATCACTTCACTGATTGAACTTGCTTCTTTAAGCGGTAGACATCCAAATAAATGAAATGAAGACAGATTTGCCTCAGAGGGAATCTGTACAGGAAGAGAGAGTGATTTCGACTTTCCTTTTCTCCTCATAGCAGCCAACACTTGGGGCTATAAAAGACGATGGCTCCTCCGAGCAGTGTGTCTGTGCCAAATGGGCAAGATGAGCTGACCCACCAGTCCCATTATGGCCAAATGGCTTTCAACCAAGACATTGATATTTGTGAGCCAAGATTCTTTCCAAGGTCACTTCATGCTATTGACACACTTGGAAAAGGAATTTGGATACTTAAATTCATTCAATCGCACTCCTTGATTAGAAAGATGAGGCAGCTACTATTCATTCACACCAAGGGTACTAACTAATCTTAAATCACAAAGAGGCAGGAAAATTCTACTTCCTTTCTCTGACAAGAAATTGAGTCCCAAAGAACTCTGTAATTAATATTAAGTGAAAAAATATTGTGGATTGTAGAATAAATTTCCAAGGGGGTAATCTATAGGCCTTTGCCTCGAGAAACACATGTTAATATTATTCCAGATGCCCATGAATGTGCAGTCATTCTGCAGAGGCAGCATCGCGTTTAAACAAGTATGAGTAGAAAAATCTCTGCTCATGCGTTCATGCAGAAAGTAAGTTTTCTCCTGTACTAATAATTGACTCCACTAAATAAGACCAGGTTATATGGTAACTTTTTTTAAAAAAGGAAAGAAATACATTGTTATTTTATAAAATATACTCCTATAAATGAATGATTTTCATATCATTTCATTTGTATTATAAAGGAAGGGGAATCTTATCTATTTTTCTTGCATCTTTCATTGAAAACTTTTCTTCTTCCCAACATTTCCTTCTTTTATACACCCTTTTTCTCTCTTTTATGTATCAATATTTCTTTATTCCATTTTTGAGGTACTGAGGGTGAATTTTACCTCTTAGAATTTCTCTTTTCTTTTTCCAAATACTGAAGGCATTCTCTATTTTAGTACACTTCAAGGTCTGCTATTATGTGACAATTTTCTTTCCCTCCTGTTCCCTATTTCCAACATATAAGACAGCCATTCTGGCATAGATATAAAATTAGTTTTGCTCAATGGATTTCTTGTCATGCATGTGCACAAAGCTTCATTTACCTTCAATTTAGATTTTTGTTTTCCTCTGGTGACTCATTTTGCTGCATCTGTGTTTGTTCTATAACCTGTGGCTAAGGCATGTTTCTCCATCAGGGAGCTGGCTGAGCATTTGCTGTTGGCCGCCATGTAGGAGCAATTCCAGAATGCGGTTCAGGGGTGCGCTGTCCTCTGCATCAGACATTACTACTCTTTACATTATTCTTACATGGTGATCAGCTTAGATTTGTTATTATCTTCGATTCACTTAGTATATTACAAATGCTTGAGTTATATTCACAGTGGTAAATAGATACAAGTCTTACTATCATGCTGATAAATGTCAGATATTTCGTTATGGTTCATGCTTTGCTCCTAGTTGAATGCTAAATGTGGTCACAGTGATTTTTTTTCCTCTGTCCTTTTTAGTCATTTCTAAAATTGACTCCTGTATGTTTGGGTCTTTTCAAAAAGGCACTGTAAACCCATTCCAGCCACATGCTTTTCATAAACAGTTCATAGGCTATTGTTTTAAACTTATTTGCCATTCTTGAATTGCTACGCAAATGCATTTGAAATGTGTTATTTATGAATATATGGATTACTTAACACATTTTATACATTAGTGTCATTTTGATGCTTCTTTAGACACAAGTCTCATTTTCAGAGTTTATTTGGTTAAGATATGGATAGAAAGCATCTACTTGCAATACAAGTATGCACTGGGAAAAATTATTGCCTAGTTTTTAAGCTTGCTTAAATTTTGTGTTTCTGATGATGAAAGAGTGAGGAGATTTCAAGTAAATTAGATTTAAATTTTTAAACATAGATGGTTACTAAAGAAGACCTTCCACACACATTAAGGAGAAATTGCTATCCAGTCATGAGGATTGTTTAATAAGTCCCTTTCTTGGCAAGGCTATTTGATTCTGAGAGAAAACAACAAATTACAAATTATCCATTACAGAAAATACCTTGAAACAATTACAGGGAAGAAAAATGCTCCCACTGTGAAACTATGAATTGATCTGTTCCACTGTGACTCCTGCTCCAGTTTATAAGCTTGCCCCTGTCGCTAGATGAATAATAATAATTTTTAATCTCCACTGAGCCAGAACTGTGGTCCTTCCTTCACTTTGAAGTGATGTTAACTGTTGTACAGAATAGACCAAAAGAGGTCTATCATTATTTAAGCATTCTATCAACTTCCAAGAGTTGCTCTAGCAAAGTGCCACAAACCAAGGGGCTTAAAACAAGAAATTTGTTGTCTCACACTTTTGCAGGCTAGAAATTTGAAATCAAGATTTTCAGGCTCTGTCCAGAGATTTTAGAGAAGGATCTTTCCTCTCTTGTCCCAGCCTCTGATAGCCCCAGGCATTCCCCAGTTTGTGGCAATATTCATCTACTCTCTTCCTCTATATCCCCATGGCCTCTTCCCTCTGCGTTTGTCTCTCTTTATGTCTTCACATCTTATTATTTCTGTGTGTCTTTGTCTGTGCCCAAATTTCCCATTTCTCATAAGTACACTGATTGTATTGGATTATCACCATATTCAAGTATAATCTCATCCTTAATATTCCAGGACAACCATATTCAAATATAACCTCATCTTAACTAGTTAGATCTGGAACAACCCTATCTCCAAATAGGAAAAATTTTGGGATACTGAGGCTCATATTTCAACATATCATTTTGGGGGAACACAAACCAACTCTCAAAAAAAAACTGAAGTTTATTTTTTGCTAAGGTATATGCTGGATAGATAAACAGGCAACAGTATCCATCAAGACCAGATTGACAGAAACTTTGCTATCATCAAAACATAGTTTCCAGGGTCATCCTAGAAATTATATCCATGTCAGACATCATGAAAGAATAAAGAGCATGGGGGAGCAAGAATAGGATGTTACTCTAGGCCAGATATGGAAATGACATCGTTAACTCTTGCTCACCATACATTAGCTAGAATAAGGAAACCTGGGAAATGTGTTCTAGCTGTGTGTGCAAGATGAAAAGAATCCAGGTTATTCTGTGCAGAAAGGAATCATCTATACCAGTGTGTGTGTGTATGTGGGGTGTGTGTGTGTGTGTGTGTGTGTGTGTGTGTGTGTGTTAATGG
>PVJS01017662.1:0-35873 GCA_004027185.1 Glis glis
TTCTACCTCCAAGCTATACCCCCGGCCCTATTTTTTTATACTTTATTTTGAAACCGGGTCTCACAAAGTTGCGGAGGGCCTCACTAAGTAGCTGAGGCTGGCCGCGAACCTGGATCCTCCAGTCTCAGCCTCTCAAGTACTGGGATTACAAGCGTGCGCCACCATGCCCAGCTTATTTTTAATAAATATTTTATGCAGAAATAGCACCATTCTAATCTATCTTGCCTTAGTTGTATGCTCCTGTACTTTGGCTGTCAATTCTAATGTAGTCTTGGACCCTGGATTTACTTAATGAAATTATAACCCATTTTTGCTCATTCATCTAATCTGGTTTCTTGTCTGAATTCAGAGCCCTTTTGAGAGTGCTCCCCAAGCACCCGGCAACTCTTCTTGTTACTGCATTGATCAGAATGTTGCAATGGCCTGCTCACTAGTCTATACCAATCCCAAGCCCCAACCTAAGAGAACAGGAGCTCCTTCAAGCATTTACCCACTTGTCTAGGAGGTCATTCAGAAAAAAAAAAAAAAAAAAATATATATATATATATATATAGGCTAAAAAAGCATATATATGTATATATATGTCTAAAAAAAGCCTATATATACATATATATATACATATATATACATATATGTATATATAGGCTAAAAAAGCCTATATATATATATATATATATATATATGTATGTATATATATATGCTTTCAAAGTTTCTTTTGCTGTTAAATCTAACTCAACTCCCTTATTTTACAGGTGAAGAAATAAAGTTAACACCATCTTCAGGGTCACACAACTAAATATATGTAAACTGAAATAAGAACCCAGACTTCTCAACTGCTAGTTATTGTTGTTTTCCCCTATGCCAGCTGGAACCCTGGTTTTGTGATAGAGCAATCACCTTGAACATGAGATGGCAGGTGTGTCGTGAGGATGTCAGGCAAGAGGGTATATGGATCACTAGTGGTAGTGCATCTCTTACCAGCTCGGAACAGCTCGTCCCAACTTTTGCATGAAGGGAAATAAACTTTTACTTATTTACACCACCATTATTTTGAATTTCTCTGTTTATAGCAGACAAGCAGCCTAAGAAATGCAATTTTAATTTAATGCTATTTAATCAAAGGCTTAATAGGTTTGTCGAGTGCAAAATAATAAAAAATGGAATAAAACATTAAGTAAAACACTTAAACATGAAGTGAATACGTATGATCAATAAATCTACCCCATTTGTAAGCTAGTCGGGAGTAGACAGATAATTAGTATTTATGCTCCATTGAGCAATTTTATTCTATTTTTCTTGGCAATATACTTAGAAGACAAAGCACTAACCAAAAGAAGCTTGAAACTCAGTGTGTACCAAGGAAACATACCCTGCAAAGGGTCAAGGCAGTCATTATATGTGAAATGGCATGGCCACCCTTGAAAATAATTTGGCAATTTTTTATAAAACTAAACATGCAACTTTCATAAGACCTGGTAATTTTATTTTGGGGAATTTATTCCAGGAAATTCAAAAAGTATGTTCATACAAATGTTCACACATGTTTATAGCAGCCATATTCATAATAGTTAAAAATTAGAAACCACCCTAGTGTTTTTCAACAGATGAATGGTAAACAAACTATGGGGTACATCAATACGCTAGAATACCCCCTCAGGAATAAAAAAGAGCAAACTATTGAGGTATGCAACAACTCTGTAGAATCTCCAGATAATTGTGTTCAAAGGGAAAAAAGTCAACTCCAAAAGGTTACAAATGGCATAATTTCATTTATACTGTTTCATAATTTCATTTATACTGGTATACTAGAATACCCCCCTCAGGAATAAAAAAGAGCAAACTATTGATAGATGCGACAACTTTGTAGAATCTCTAGATAATTTTGCTCAAAGGGAAAAAAAAGTCAACCCCCAAAGGTTATATATGGTATAATTTCATTTATACTGTTGCAGGATGCTGGGTCTCCACAGCTTGGTCCCAGGGACAAAGGAACACCTTGACCTGAATTGGAAAAGCATGCTACTTTATTCACCGGTGAAGGCCCAGAAAGTAAAAACTTCGGATCTGAGCCCCCGAGCATGGAAATGACAAGTTCTTTATACATGTGGTCACTTACTTGTGGAGGGGAGAGGGTAAGCGAGAACACCCAATGTAAGCAAGATACAAAAGCAGAGTGTCCGTTAACCCATATGTTATCTATATATATATGTGTGTCTTGTGTCTTATCTCGCAGATGGCCCAACGACACTCTGCCTAGTTTATATTGTGTGTGTGTGGGGGTGCTGGCTTGCACCTCCTGACATGTCTAGGGGGAAGCTGCCTTGTTTCTATATGAGGGGCCTGTTCTGTCTTTTATCTTCGGAGCTGTCTGCTTGCTTACAGCTGAAGGGGGGAGGGGACTATGAAGGAGTTTTTATTCTTTCCATTTTTTTTTTCATACCAGGGATTGAACCCAGGGGCATTCTACCTCTGAGCTACACCCCCAACCCTATTTTTTATTCTTTATTTTGAAATAGGGTCTCATTAAGTTGTGAAGGGCCTCACTAAGTAGCTGAGGCTGGCCACGAACCTGCGATCCTGTCTCAGCCTCACAAGTACTGCGATTACAAGCGTGCGCCACCATGCCCGGCTTATTCTTTCCATTTTTATTTCTGTGTTTCTAACCAAGAGTAATTTCAAGGCCCCGAGCTGGGTTCCTGCCTCAATACAACATTCCTGCAAAGAGAACAGATAAGTTGTTGCAGGGTTCAAATTGGGAGTGAGAATAAAAAGAATTGGGTATGGCTATAAAAAGGAAACATGAGGAATTTCTATACTAGGATAATATGTTCAAACTTTGCAAGATGTTTCTATTGGGAGAAATTGGGTAAAAGGTATAAGAATCTCTCTGTACTGGCTCGTCCAACTACATGTCAATTTACAATTTTCTCTGGATAAAAACATTGGACACCGGAGGATCCGGGTTCGCCACCAGCCTGAGCTACTTACTGAGGCCCTCCGCAACTTAGTGAGACCCTGTTTCAAAATAAAGAATAAAAAATAGGGCTGGGGGTGTAGCCCGGAGGTAGAACACCCCTGGGTTCAATCCCCAGTACTGCAAAAATAAAAAAAAATACAATAGATAATATGGCAGTTGGAGGAGTATTTGCTTTAAATTTTATTTTTTGCTCTGTGCTGAGTTGAAATATTCTCCAAGTATGAAATTCGTTATTATTTGGCACACAAGAAGGATGAGCTTGAAATTACTTTTACAAGTGAATTAAAATATCTGGTTTCATTCCAGAAAGTACCTTCAGGATCCATTATAGAAGCTATTATTTTGAAAATTTTAAGCGTAAAGTTCTTAAGTGAATTAAATGAATTTTACATCCCTTACTTTTCTTGGCAACAAGTTTGGCTATTATTTTTTAATTAACTGCAAAATAGCAAAGCCTAAAATTAAGTCACCAGGCATTGTATTCTTCGCAAACAATGGAGCTCTTTCTCTGAGTCCTTGAAAGGTGAATTGCAGTCTTTGTGTGTGACTAAATACTGACTGTCCCCTTGGAGGGAACACTTTGCCCATGAAAACAGACAGCATTTCCCCTAGTCTTCTTAGATACAGAGAGGAAAGGAAGGAGGCGGGAATGTGTCTTTTGCAAGGTAAATTCAGTCAGGTTTCAATAGTAAATCAGGTTTCAATAGTAAGCTTTTTCCTTGCTAACTAACTTGGGTTATCAGTGCTCAGTGAAAGACTCTAAAAATTTTCCTTAGTGGGTTTTTAGGGAACAACACTTTCCTTCAGCCAACATATCAATTCCCACAAGAAAAGCCCCAAAGGAAGGCATCCTGTGGTTGGCCCTGAGAGAGAACAGGACTAGGAAAGGGAGGAACAGGGGCCAGAGAGGCTGTTTCCATCCCCTAAAGAGCAAGATACCTGCAAGCTTGCATAGAAGCCTTCAGGCAAGAGACTGGCTGGCTTTGTCATGACAAAGGGGGCTGGGATGCACCAGGCACAGCTCAGCATTCATTTCTAAGATCCCCTATTTGGATGGCGTCAAATGTAAAAAGTTTTTGCACAGCAAAGGAAACAACTGCCTGAGACAGAGCCTACAGAATGGGAGAATATCTTTGCCAGCTACTCTTCGGACAGAACTCAAAAAACTCAACGCCAAAACCGCAAATAACCCATTCAATAAGTGGGCAAATAAACTAGACAGCCCTTTCTCAAAGAAGTACAATGGCCAACGAATGTATGAAAAAATGTTTACCATCTCTAGCCATCATGGAAATCTACAACTACACTGAGATTCCCTCTCACCCTAGTCAGAATGGCAATCATCAAGAATACAAATGACAATAAGTGCTGGGAGAAGCAGGGGGAAAGGAGCCCTTATACATGGTTGGTGGGAATGCAAATTAGGATAGCCACTATGAAAATCAGTATGGAGGTTCCTCAAAAATATAAAAATGGAATCACCGTAAGATCCAGTTATACCACTCCTCGGTATTTATCCAAAATAATTAAAGTCAGCACAGTATAACAATGCATGCATACCCACGTTTATAGTAGCACAATTCACAATAGTCAAATTATGGAACCAGGCTAGGTGTCCATCAACAACTGAATGGATAAAGCAAATGTGGTATGTATACACAACAGTGTTTTATTCAGTCATAAGGAAGAATAAAATTAGGTCATTTGCATGAAAATGAATGTAACTGGATAACATCGTGCTAAGCAAAATAAGGTAGACTCAGAAAAACAAGTACTTTTTTTTCTCATATGCGGAAGCTAGCAAGAAAAAAGGAAAAAAGCAATCTTATAAATTCAAGTGAAATAAAATTTCACCCGTGTCTGGTGGGGGACAGAGTCCCCATTTTTCATGAGGTTCAGGATTTTCTTTTGCTCTTCTTCTCTGGCTGGAATCCTAAGGCCTCTTAGGAAAAGCTGACTGACACATCTTGTGTATCGGGACTCCTGATGCCCGGTATTTGTGAGCTCTGCAAGATTCGTACAAGCACCTGAAGTCTCAAATATGCAAATGTGCTCAGATCTAAATTGATTTTCTAAATCTAGCCTTGAAAGTAATAGCCCCATACCAAGTTGCCCTTCTGAAATTCTCCATTGACCACTGATTGAACTCCAACTTCTGGCACTTCTAATTTGCTTATTTATATTTACACTTTGATTTTTTTTTAACTGGGGATTAAACCCAGGGCAGTTCTATCTCAAAGCTACCCCCATCAGCCCTTTTTATTTTTAGTTTTGAAACAGAGTCTCCCTAAGTTACTAAGGGACTTGCTACGTTGGTGAGGCTGACCTCAAACTTGCAATCCTCCCGTCTCTCAGCCTCCTAAGTACTGGGATTACAGGCATTTGCCATCATGCCCTACATATTAGTGGTTAATAGTGTTTAGGAATCTGTTCTTTTTTTATTTAAAATGCTTTCTGGGTAATTGTAGGGTTTCCCTCCCTCAAGAGATATTTGAAATAACTTGAACATTCTCTTAGTTTCATAGAAAACCAGAGAGAGAGAGAGAGAGAGAGAGAGAGAGACCTGTAAACAACCAGATTTTGTTTGCCTAGTTTTCACATTTTTCAGGTATGGGGTAACTAGAATTCACTTACTTAAAAACAAATCCAGACAGCATGGAAAGAAAACAGGGACACTGAAGGTGAAAAGCAATGTAAATCAAGCAATGTCACAAAGCCATGGTGGTTTCTGGAAGCAGATAACCACAATATGGTTTCAGGACAAATTTTCTGGAAGGCATTAATTGGATCCTAAAAGTCTATGTCAGTCTACTTCGCATTTTTTTCTAATAGAACAGAGAAATTTAGATCCTTCAACATTTGGTGCTAAATATTTGTAAATCTTGCTATGTTGAAGAAGGATTGCTCCTTTGAAAGGAGGTAGGTGCTGATCACAACTAAGGAAATTCCCAATAATGTGATGCACTGAAGGGATGAATTTGAAGGCTGTGTAACCCCATGAAAAGAGGGAAGGGGCACAGCCTCCCAGCCAGACAGGCATGCAACACTGAGCCTCTGCCATCCCTGCTGTTGGGGTGCTCCCGCCCAGGATGCTCACCCCTGCACCGTGGGCTCCCCTCTCAAGACACAGCTCTCACATGCCTCCATCTCTGTGGGAAGTCAGGACCTCTGTACTCCTACCCACTGCTCCCACGCCACGGAGGCGGCCACTACCCTTTGATGGATGCCTATTCGTGGCACTCTCAATGGAGGAAACGGGCGAATAGGTGTGACCTGATGTCCAGTAGCAGCCCTGAAGACAAAGCACATTCCCAGGTTGCCTGTCCTTGCTCCCCTTTTCATAAGCTGCAGGCCGGCCTTCCACCCAGCTGCATCCTCGCCATCGTCTGATCTCACACAGTCTCGCTGTGGATGATTCCTTTCTCTTTCTCTGTGACTTTTATTTTCAGAGACATTCATTTCAGATTTGCCATCTTGAGGCAAGAACCCTTGAAATAATCCTCTTGTTTTGCCTTCAGGCTCTATTTTGTGTGTGTGTGTGTGTGTGTGTGTGTGTGTGTGTGTGTGTGTTGCTGGGGATGGAACCCATGGCCTTGTGCATCCTGGGCAAGCGTTCTGCCATGGAGCCGCACGCACAGCACGCACATTCAGACTCTGGCAATAACCTGTGAAAATTCTTTCTTCTAGCAGGAAACAGTTGCGATGGTTGTTCCCCAGTCGTGTGCCGCAGGGCTCCGCGCAGCCCTCAGAAGGTAGACGTGCACATGCAGCGGCCTGGTATGAGTGATGACTGAAGAATTCCTGGGAGCCCCCTTATGTTTCTATTAGAGAGTCAACACGAGCTTGCTGCTCAGTGTCCTGAATGACGTAATGGCACCACTGAGCTGCCTCGCATAGGTAAGAGAGGTACAATAGGTTCACATTGAGAATGGCTATTTCTGGGATGGGGTGTGCTAAAAAGGTTCAGAAGCAATTGTTCCTATGTGGCCAGAAACCTTGGCTGAGCCAGGCAGAGCCATCTGCATGCATTCCCAGAACTAGATGAACTATGCCAGATTGGAGATCCTGAGCCACCTGAACGGAGAGCTAGAAGAAATGTGGTAGTATGGAAACAGAGGAAGAAAGGACCCAATGACTAATTCCTCTCCCTTTTACTGTGGACTGGACTTAGTTACTTACTCCTAATGAATGAACAGAAAAGGCACAGTAGTTCTCTCTCTCTCTCTCTCTCTCTCTCTCGCTCACTTGCTTTGGGCACAGCCAGCTGCCATGTCATGAGGATACTCAAGCAGCCATAAAGAAAGGCCCATGTAGTGAGGAGCCTACCAACAGCCAGTAAGGAAATGAGACTCCTTGTTGACAGCCATAGGAGTGGAGCCACTTTGGAAATGGATCCTCCAGTGTCAGATACAGACCTGGACAATATTATCTCAGCAAAATCATGAGACCCTCTGAACCACAACCACCCAGCTAAGCCATCCTGAATTTCCGACCCAGGAAAATGGTGAGAAAATAAATATTTGTTGTTTAACAATGAATTAATGAATTATTAAAATTTAATAAAATAACATCTACAAATATCAACAAGGGCTCACATTATATAAGCTAGTAAGTTTATTGATATAATTCCTATATTTTCTTCCATAAGAAATGGGAATGTATTACCTTCAAAGAAACCCAATATCTTGGCTGCCACCTCATCATAATCCAAGAATCCAAATATTTATCATTAGAAAAGTAAATGATAAATAGGTGTCTATGCATCACTATGAAGTAGGAGAGAAGAAAGTACACACCTTTGCACTCTGAGGTCATTATACTTGATGTCTGCCATGACCCAGCTCACTGAGGAGTCATGGCAAGGTTGGTAGGGTGGAGGTAATATCTCAACAGAATTACCATTTAATCTTATTTTAAAAATTAACAGCAGGCAGCAGGGAGCAGTGGCACACAGCTGTAATCCCATTACTTGGTAAGCTAAGACAGGAAGATTGCAGATTCAAGGCCAGCTTCAGCAATTTAGCAAGAACCTTGGCAACTTAGTGAGACCCTGTTTCAAAATGAAAAATAAAATAGGGCTGGGGGTGTAGCTTGGAGGCAGAACACGCCTGGGTTCAGTCCCCAGTACAAAAATAAATCTAGCAGGGCAAATGCCCTGTGTTGTCCCCTTTCTCTGTCTTGGCAATGTCACAATAGCATGAGCTGAGGGTGTGCTGGCCTCAGGGAAGACCCAAGGCACACAGGCAGAGGTACGCACAGACTTCAAGGAGAACATCTGGCGGAATTTCCTTATCATGCATAGAAAAGTATATGTGTGTTCGGATGTGCAAAAATAAATGCTTCATTAATTGTAATTTTATGGGAGCCTCATTATTAAGAAGAAGGTTCTGGAATGACTTTCCACTTAAGGAAAAGATCACCATTATTTTCCTCCATAAAAATGGCCCTGGCTGTTGGGATGGTAGTTTCAACTCCAGAGCTCATTTGCTAGATCATTTTAACCAAAGTCCTAACTAACATCTGGATAGCACTTTGCAGTTTATGAGGCACTTTGGCACACTGGGGATTCGTCATCTACATCATAGGCTCATGGGGGGACTGTGGAAGCTAAAGTTGACGGACAGGATCCTGAGTGTCAGAGGAGTTTGGATCTGCCTTGGGCAGAGAGCAGTGGGTGGCAGAGCTCTATCTCAAAGTGGGCCTTCGAGCCCTGTGTCCATTGTCCTATGGCTTCCTCTCCAAACCATCCAGCTGTCTGTAAAAATAAAGCACTCAGCACCATGCTGGGCATGAATAATAGCACAAGGAATCGCTATGTTTTTAAAGGAACCAAAATGATACTATCCTTTATGAAAGGACTGTGGCTAGATTCTTTCAAGTGAGCTTCAGTTTCGGGTCTCTCCGACTCCTTCCCATCAGAACATCCACTTGGGGGCCCAATTGCTTCACAGAGCTGACATCAGAGGGTTGATCCCATTGACCACTTCCCAGGAAAAGCACATGGCCAAGGAAGATAGTGAGTCCTATGGTTACTTTGCCAACTTGTTTTAGGAATAATGCAGGTGTAGCCAAGAAAGCAGCTCAGAATTTCTTGCCCGTATGTATGGTGCTTAGTATGTGGAGATGTGAAGCTATGAAGCAGTCTTTTCTTGGATTTGAGAGAAATCATACTAAGGAGATCATTCAGGGTTTTTTTTTTTTAATAGAACATGCCAAATTCCCCAGAATATAAAGAGTAAGAGAGGGGACTTAAAGAAAGTGTGTCATAAAAAATTCCCCTTATTATCCTTTAGCTTCCTCAAATCAAGAATGAGTCTTAATAAGAAGTTTTCCAAATATCCTATTAGTTCAAAGTAATTGTAACTCCTTAAGAATGATTGCAAAGGATTTTTCCAAAGTAAAGGGTTAATATGTTCACACAAGCTCATATTAAAAATAAGAAAAATTTGGGCAAACTTTTGTCTTAATCTATGCTTCTTATTTTCATGCTCTCTTTGTCACAGAAAAGTGAGAAGGAGAAATAGGACATATGACCATAGGAATAAAATTTTCTACATTTGTAATGGTGTGGTTATTTATAAGCTGATTAACAGCAGGGCATTTACTACCAAGAGTTTGTGTTCACGGAACCAATGGGACAGCTCGATTTAAAATGAGCTTACCTGTGTGTTTCCCCATTTGCACATTTACTCAGCCCCGACAGTTTTCTAAATGGTACATCTGATGCCTCAGTGTGTACATAGAAAACTCTGTTTGGGGCCAGATAGGAAGGGAAATAATGGTTATGATAAGCAAAAAACAAAAACAAAATAAACCTCACTTTGACTAATTCTTATTCAGCCTCCCAATATGACATTCAACTGGGAATACTGAGCACTTGTCTACACTCTCCTGGCACAGAATTTCATAAAAGGGCTTTACTTTCGTTTCAAAAATTGGCAATCCTCTAATATTGAATAGCTTGAATTAAAACGAAACACAAATACATTTAAGGACAAAGAGAAGCTATTTGGTCATTATTCATGATATCTTGTTCCCTTGATGAGTTTGATGCATCTCTCCAAAAACAACTTAGAAAGCTTGTCATGGTCATATGTTTTGACTATCATGGGAAAACAAACTGGAGGGTAAATAGCACAGATGACTGGAAGGCAACGGGAAGCAGATTTTCTACTCTTGTAGTAATGTGGTTACTCTCTTCACCTGTGCTTACATACATGACTTTACTCTGCAAAAAAGTACAACTGCCCACATCCATTCCACTCATACACAGTTATTTCTCCGTTGGCTTCCAAATGATAAGTCTGTCTAGGAACAATTCCCCCAAGCCATTGGCACCACTCTGGAGGAAATGAGCAGATATTACAATGAAGACTGGCCCACACTGGCTGATGGAGGGAGAGGAACAGCTGTACCCCGCACAACACACTGGCGGCTCCACCAGCATTTCAAGAGGTAGCACAGTCAGAAAACAAGGACTCTTCTCAACAGAGGCAGCCTTCAAATCAGCAAAGCATGACAGATGGGTTGAAACTATATTTAATCTACAGGTTGAACACCTCTAATCTGAAATCTGAAATGTTCCAAAATCAGAAATTTTTTGAGTACCAACGTGATACTCAAAGGGGAAAATTCCACATCTGACTTTATACAATGTACAGTAGTCACAATGCAGGTGTGCTAAAAATATTTTTAAAATTATATTTGGGTTATGTGGATAAGATGTTAATGAAACATAAACTAATTCTGTGTTTAGACTCGGGTCCCATTCCAAGATTATCTCATTATTTATGTCCAAGTATTCCAAAATTCAAATAAATCCCAAACCCAAAACTCTTCTGCCAAAATTTCAGATAGGGGATATTCAACCTTAAAAAACTAAGTAATTTGCTCCTGAAGGGGAGAAAAATAAGTGCTCTTTTCTCAACCCTCATAAGTTGTTAGTGGAGATACTCTGCTGAAATAAAAGACAGATTAACAGAAGAAAAACAAGTTTATTAATGTGTGTCATTCCTACCACATGGGGAAAAAGTAACTCAACTCAGTGGCTTAGAAACCTTGCTTAAATAGTACCTTAACAAAGAATAATGAATCTTAGAGTGGTGGCAGGACAAAGATGAGAGTAGTTCTAGTCTTTCAAAGGTGGGAAAAGTGTGGAAAGAAAGCAATGAAGTAGGTCTGCTTATAGATTTCTCTGGCGTGAGCTGGTGCCTTCTCTGGGCTAAGTGGCTGTCTCCACTAAAGGAAGATTAGCATCCCACATTTACGCAAACAGAAGAAATGCAGAGAGCTCCCCTTGTGTGTTAATTGTCATTAGCTTTGCAATTCTCGCTACTTTAGAGAGAAATATTTTGGTTTCTTTTCACTAGTCTTTACACTTCCATATATCAAACTATAGGAGAGAGAATCATAGGTTCACCTTAAGAGCAGCTGGTGACTTTGCAAGTGAGAAGAAAAATGCACATCCCAATAGAAGCAACCCTAGTGTATCCTGCCAAACCAAGAGTAAAGCCCTGAGAATGTTCCTGTGTCCACATCTTTTGTGAATTTTTGGATGCATGATAGATGGAGACCAATGTGCAGATCTGTACCTGTAGCATCCTAGACATGAGAAGGAGAAGACTGTGATAGGCCCTATGCTTCACAGACACATTTACAGTCAACACCATCCAGGCTTCAGGGAGACATTTCCTTACACCGTTTGCCCATGTTCTCCAGGTGGAAGGGGACAGCAGCTGAATGCCTTAAAATTTTGTGCCATTTTTCTGCTGAAGTTGGAAGTTCTTTGGTGTATGGGAAGGATTTAAGCAGTGGAATTGCTTAAATAAGAGAAAGAAAAGAAAGAATTGATCTTGGAGTTCTTTGTCTTAGACAGCATGGACTCAATAGGTTCTTGAATAACAATTATTTCTCAACAACTTCCAGAAGACCATTTCTTCTTTTATTCTTTTCTTCATGCTCCAATTTGTGGTTCCCTGAGGTACTCATGCGTTAGCATAGTATCTCGAGAGCTACCCATGGAAGCTGAAGAACATTTTGAAATATTAAACAGTTCATTATGCAATTAAATTTGTGCATATTGGTATAGCTGTGACAGACCAATTGTTTACATAACTCCGTGGATCCAGAAGCTATTGTTTCCAAAGGTGGCAAGAACTGTGTCTTGCCACAGTGATTATACAAAACATTTGAGATATTTTGTAATATTTTGTAAATTAATGACAATTTATCACATATGACACTGAATAATCTTTTAATATAAACATGAGTTCTTAATATAACTATAGTTATAAAAATTCTAGTTGATGCTTAGTAAAGTTTATTCAAATTGAAACTAATGTAAAACAATCTAAAAATTACAATGACCTGTAAAAACTGACTAATTTGACCTTCCTATGCTTGGGACAAATATGGTGTGAAGATACTGATTATAGGAATATATTTAGTGATTTTGTTGAAATAATGCAGAGAAAAATGATACTTAAGAATAAATATATAATAATTTGCTAATTATTTATGCTCTATTTTATTACCTAGCAAGTACTGCTGAGCCATAGCCTAATGCTTAATCTCATGTATTAATAATTAAGCTCAGTCTTGATTGTTTTCTGACTTTCAGTCATATATAAACAATATAAATAATATTTAAATTTTTTTTTGCTTTGACATTTGGAGGTATATTTATCAAGGCTGGAGGATGAGTACGGAAGGACATATTTTATTTAACAATTTATAAGATTTAAATAAAATAATATAAGATGTATGAATTTTAAATAATTAGACATGGTACAAGGGCTTCCATATGTATTTTGTGTTCTTGTCCCACACCCAAGTGTTTGCAGAGAAATATATATGTAAGAATGTATATATACATACAGAACAGTTTTGGCTGTTATCAAATAGTATACCAGTGAATATACTGTTCTAGTCCATTACATATTTATCTGCCACCTTTATTAGTAGCATCTTAGCATCATGGATTTATAAATGATGTATACTAAACAGATCATGAAATCTGAGAGATGTACATAATTGAACAATAACCATTTGGAAGAGCATATGTCCATAGTTCATAGCAACCTCAATGGGATCTTAACGAGTACTCTTAAGGCAGGATCTGCAACATAAATCGTGGGATGCAGTCATTCTGTCAAGCATTGCTCAATAATCCAGCTCGGCTTTTAATTGGCTTCTCCTAAGTGCTGTCAGCCTCAGCTATACACAAAGGCAGCTGATGAAGTCTGGTCCATCTAGGTTTAAACCCTCCAAAAATAGCTACCAAAAAAAAAAAAATAAGTGTTCCATGGCAATACTGTAGTCTGCATAGCTTTGTCTAAATATAATTTATTTTTCTATTGTCTCACTGGTTTTGTTTTGTTCTTTCTTTGTCTAGTTCAGATCCTGGACGCTGATGCCTCTCTGGAATTTGCAAGGAAAATAGTTGTCCTTTTTTAAATAATTGCAAAATAGAATAACAGTTAATGATTTGTTTCTGTCTTGATATTTTAAAAACAGCAATTAATGTGTCCAAATAGTTTAAATCAAATTTATCTGTAAGTGCTTATTTAGAGAACAGTAAAAAAAAAAAAACTTGACGATTTCATAGCAGAACTCAGAAACTGTGGGGTTCTAAGGAATGAATAGGAAATAAACATTACCTTAGAGTTTATCTTTGTATGTCTTACACATCAGCGTGAAAAACTGCACTACAATTTGCTAATGTTCAAGCTATCTTCTGCAAAAGGTAGACGATGGGGAGTGATTATTGATTGTACATGAAGCTCCCATTTCTTCACTGGGTTATTACCAATGGTCTATTTACTCTCTGCTACAACCACTTGAGCAAAGGGAATTAGAAAGGCATGCAACTTCTTGTGCATTTGTCAGACCACTTGGAGTGATTCTGTTTTGAATCTGCTGCTTAGGAGAGAATCGAGTTTGTTTGTTTATTTATTTATTTCCAATTTTACCAGGGGCTTTAAAACCCCCACTATTAGAAGCACTGTTAAAAGCTGGCTGTGGTGGTGCACACCTATAATCCTGGTACTTGGGAGGCTGAGAAATGAGGATTGCTGGTTTGAGGTCTGCCTCAGCAACTTATTGAGTCCCTGTTTCAAAATATAAAGAAAAATTTAAAAATTAAAAATAATAGAAGCACTGTTAAGAGAGGTTTGGAATTGATAATATATAAAAGAGGCATACAAATATTAATACAAACAATCTTTAGCATTGAAGCAGGATGAAGGGAAGCTAAATGCCACCTGGAGAAGGACATTTGAGAGGCTGCCCAGGTGGCTGATTCCCGCCAAAGGTCCTTCAGTGAGGAACAGGGGTTCTGACGGGAATTTGGTGAAGGAAACGTATTTCACAGTTTTTCTTAGGATCCATCCTATACACCAGGTGATTTAGACTTGTTACCATAAATTAAATGAACTTGGTATGAACTTAATAAACTGGTGGACGTTTTTGAAGTTTGCTTGGCTAAGCAAATTAGTTGAGGAAAAATTCATGAGTAGAGGCAATATCCTGTTGAAATAGCAAAAGTTATTTTATGATGCAATATTTGTTGAGATAGCAAGTTATTTTATGATGCAATATCAGTGCTACAGATCTGAGTTCTGTGTTGGGGGATATATTTCTTCTTAGAATGAACCAGTCATGAAGAAAGATTATCTTGTCTAAAAATACTAAGTAATTTTCTGACATTCTTTACGCTTAATAACACTGAAACCAACAATGTTGTTTATGTCAGTCAGCCCAAGTAAATATACTTATTATATAATGTCTTACGAGAGTCAAATATAATCACGTGACTTAAATTTTCTTTCCCTGTGTAACTGAAAATCAAATATCATTACCATATTCCCTTTCATTTCAAATATTGAATGCGTGTTATTCTCTACATTTATTACTAGAAAGTCTATCCTTACTTTCTTCTACATAATAGCACAAAAGACAGCCTTATGACAATATTATATTTTCTAAAATCACATGCTTTCAGTCTTTTGAGGAATCTCTACACCGTCAGCAGATGAATGGATTACATAATTATGGGATATGCACACAATGGAGTTTTACTCAGCAATAAAGGAAGAACAAAATTATGTATTTGCAGGAAAATGGTTGGACCTGGAGAACATTTTGTTAAGTGAGATTAGCCAGTCACAGAACAGGGTCATATGTTTCTCGTATATGTGGAAGCTAGGGAGTAATCGGGGTAGAAGCAGGATTCAGATAATGGAGAAAAAACTTCAGTGTAGCAAGGGAAGTGGCCTAGGGGAGGAGAGGGAAGAGGGAGAATTAATGAAGGAAACACTTTTATTGACATTATGTACATATGCGAGAACACCAATGCTAATCTCAGTATCATGTATCAGGAGCTGGGAGTGGGGAAGGAACCTGGGAAAACATACCAAGTGCTGTGTGCATGTATGTCACTATTACTATGAACTACATTATGATGTGAAACTATAATGCACCAATAAATGTATAAACATAAAATTACATGCTTTATAAACTATTATTGGATACTTTGGAAATTTGAAATGGTGAATATTTTTACTTTCAGAAATAAAATGATTTTCTTTGAAACCAAAATATCATCATTCATCTTATAGGAAGGATTTTATAAAAATATATAAACTTCTTATTAAATTTAAAATAAGATCTTAAATTATTTTATCTAGTTTTCCCCATGCTCAGTGGTATATGCCTATAATCCTAGTACTTGGAAGGCTGAGAAAGGAGGATAACATGCTTGAGGCTAGCCTCAGAAACTTAGCTAGAACCTCCAACTTAGTGAGAACTTTTTTTAAAATAAAAAATAAAATAGGACTGGGGGTGTAACTTGGAGGTAGAATGCCCCTGGATTCAATCTCCAGTAGCCAAAAAAAAAAAAAATCAGTATTTTATCATTTCCTAAAGAAATAAATACAATTCCAGATTAGCTTCCATGTAGGGATCCTACTTTTTACCCCCAAGTACACAATAAAAAAGTCTGCTTTTACTACAATTGACACTTGTTAGGGGTTGTATTTTGTTCCCTCTACTTCAAAAGTCATATGTTAAAGTCCTAGCCACCAGTACTTCAAAATATAACTGTATTTGGATATAAGGCCTTTTAAAGATGACTGAGTTAAAATTAGGTCTGTAGGGTAGTCCCTAATCCACTATGACTGTGTCTTTAGAAAAACAGGAAATTTAGACAGAGAGATACAACAAACACATGCATGCACAGAGAAATGACCACGTGAAGACACAGGAAGGCAGTCGTCGGTGAGCCAAGGAGGGAGCCCTCAGAAGACACCTAACCTGTGGACACCTTAACCTTGACTTTCCACCCTCCGGAGCTACGAATTATGTTGTGCAAGCTACCCAGTCCAGGTATTTCTTATGACCGCCCTAGTAAATGAGAAAGCACTACACATATGATTAGTGATAGTGACACTGGTATTATTTTATTTTCCACATTTCTGGACTTGAGATGCTCATAATCATCCCTGTGTTGCTTCGGGTCCTGAACTTGTTCAACGTCCTCAATTCAGTTTATTGGAAATATTATGCATGAACATAGTGAAAGAAATGACCTTGAATAAATAGTTTGTTTCTGTGTTTTTCATCTTAAGGGTAAGAATTCAGAATTAGAGGGCTTCTCATCTACTCTCTGTTAGCTCCACGAGATGGTACTTACTCATGACAAATCTAACAATGGCATGAGTTAGTCAGAGAAGGCAGTACATACATGCATATATGCACACAAACACACTCACAACCCTCTTTTCCCAAGACTACATTTACTTTCTTTCTACACTATTCATCTTACCTTTGTGGGGAAAACGAAGCTAACAGATATTGCACTGTTTTCTCCCACAGAATGGAATTAAATCCCCACATCACACCCTTAGAGACAGGCCAAGGAATTCTAGGCATTTTTGTTGAAAATTCAATTAACTGCCCCAAAGTAGGCAGTGGTGTTTATCAGAGGAGTTTATGTCCAATAGTTTAAATATCTCCAGACATGATTAATTAATAGAGGAAAGTAAGTCATTCTACAGCTAATTAAAATTTACTCTGAAACATAATTCTCAGAGTTCTTCTTTAAAGACAGAATAAATTAATTAATTACCGTAATGGTAGCTACACAGAGTCGCCATCTGGAACAAGCGCACAGTGATGCTAATGCTGCTGTGTAGTATGGAACTTGTCCTGTGTGATGACATAGCACAGAAGAGACAGACACTGAGGGAGAGACAGGCTGGCACAGAATTACACAGGTGCTGAAGACAGATGGGCCAGAGGCCAGAGAATAAACAGAAATCTGGGATGAAGGGCTAAGACCCTGTCAAAGACGCTCCAAAGCAGCAGTCTAGAGAGCTGGCTTAGGTGCACAGCCAGGGCTCATCACTTGCTGTGGGACAAATAGAGGGCTCAGAGTTTCTGTTGAATACCTTCTCCTTCACAACTGTTTTTATTGGGATGTCCCATTATGCGGTGACTGTACCCAGCCACATCATTGTGTGTGTGCGGGGTGGTGGGGGGTACTGGGGATTGAACCCAGTGGCATTCTACCTCAGACCTACACCAGCCCTCTTTTATTTTTTATTTTGAAACAGGATCTCACTAAGTTGCCCAGGCTGGCCTTGGACCTGCAATCCTCCTATCTCAGCCTCCCAAGTACTGAGATTACAAGGTGTGAGCCACCAAGCCTGCCTACCTAGCAACATCTTTAAGGTTCTGCTCACACGGTTCTAAACTTTACCTACTGTAAGCTGTGAGTATCTACTATCCGATTGCTTGTTCATCCTGAGATACCAGCGTACTCTGAATCTTTTCCATTCTTTCTTTTTTTTTAAGATCAAAAGCCTCCAGTTCTGTGCTTGCTGTGATACTTGCAGTGCTTGATCTATTCCTGGATGAAAATGCCCCTAAGCCTCTTTAGTAGCTGCTTGTTGTGTGAGGAATGACATCATTTCTTATTCCCTGTTCTTTTCCCGTTGCTTCTCTTAGGGTCTAGCTCTATCTAAACACGGGTTCTCTCCCCAGTGCTCTCCCCACCCACTGCTGCCCCCACCCTTCCACACAAACCAGCAAACTCTTCATTCACGTCATTGTTTTGAGAGACTGAATATACAGACAATCACCAGACCACATAAAAATAGAATTTTTACTCACATCTTACAGCAATTTACCTGGGAAACCAACCCCTTTGTCTATAATACACAGTCCAGGAAGGGGCCTGCTGTGAGTCAGACTTGCAGGAGGCCAGATTGATATCTTTGGTAATGTTTGTAACAATCAGCCTCACATGGCCAGGCCTTGATTTGCAACTGACAGCTTCTCTAATTGTTTTCCCACTCCCAACTTAGAGTAAAGGAATCGAAGCTAAAGTGCATCCCTAACCAGGTAGCTGCTCCAGGTTCCCCATGGCAACAGCCTGCACAAAACACACCTCAAGCCTTCCTCTTTTTCACTCTCAGGATTTCCTACTCCTCTGCCTACCAGCGAGTCTCTGCCAAATGCAAGAGATGTGACTGACTCCCAGGATATAGAAGCTCTGAGTCAATGGTTTTTGCTTTTTTTTTTTTTTCATTTGCTTGGTCTCCCTTTGTTTTCAGTCTTGTCCTTTTGAGGAGAGTTGACAAGTCAAAAACTATCCAAAGTTAGCTGGGTGTGGTGATGAGCACGCTTATAATGCTGGTACCTGGAAGGCTGAGACAGGAGGAATGCAGGTTCACAAGCAGCCTCAGAAACTTAGCAAGGCCCTCCACAACTTAGTGAGAAACTGTTTCAAAATTAAAAATGAAATAGGGCTGGAGGTGTATCTCAGAGGTAGAATGCCCCTGGATTCAATCCTCAGTACCGCATTAAAAAAAAAGGTGATTTACATATTTGATGCAATTCCATGAAAGTACCAATAATTTTCTTCATAGAACTAGAAAAAAACCCTAAAATTCATATTGAATCATAAGAGACGCAAAGAGCCAAAGCAATCTTGGAAAAAAAAGCTGGAGGCATCACAATACCTTATTTCAAAACATATTACAGAGCTATAGCAATCAAAGCAGTATGGTACTGGCAAAAAATCAGGCACATAGACCAATAGGACAGAATAGAGAACCCAGAAATAAATCCATGCATCTATAGCCAACTGGTTTTTGAGAAAGGTGCCAAAAAACCTGCATTGGAGAAAAGGTAGCTCTTCATCAAATGGTGCTTGCAAGCTGGATATCCATATGCAGATGGAGACTAGCCCCTGTCTTTTGCCCTGTACAAAAATCAACTGAATATAACACCTGAAACTTATGTAAGACCTTAATGTCAGACCTGAAACTAGAAAAAACAGAAGTAACATTTCAAGACAATGGAACAAGCAATAATTTTTTGGATATGACCCCAAAAGCAAAGGAAACCAAAGCAAAATTGGACAAAGAGGAATACATCAAACTGAAAAGTTTCTGCACAGCTAAGAAAACAATCAACAGATTGAAGAGTCAACCTAGAGAATGGGAGAAAATTTTTGCTAACTATTTATTTGACAAAGGATTAGCATCCAAAATATGTAAGGAATTGAAACACTTAACAGTAAAAACAAATTCCAATTTAAAAATGGGCAAATGATCTGAAGAGACACTTAGAAGAAATACAAGTGGTCAACAAATATATGAAAAAGTGCTCAATATTATTAGCCATCAGGAAAATGCAAGTCCAAACCAAAATGAGATACCATCTCACCCCAGTTAGAATGGTTATCATCAAAAAAATCCCCTCTCTGGAATAATAAATTCCAGAGAGGGCATGTAGAAAAAGGAACTCTCATAGTCTGTTGGAGGGAATATCAAATAGTTAAGCCATTAAAGAGAACAGTATGGAGGCTCCTCAAAAAACTAAAAATTAATTTATCATATTATCCAGCTATCCCATTTCTGGGTATATAACCAAAGGAAATGAATCAGCATACCAAAATATGCCTGCATAACTAAGTTTATTGCAGTGCTACACAATAGCTAAGATATGGAATCAACCTAGATGCCCATCAACTGAGAAATGGATACAGAAAATGTGGTATAGATGCACAATGGAATATTCAGTCATAAAGAAGAATGAAATTCTATCATCTGCAGCAAAATGGATGGAACTTGGAGACATTATGGTAAATGAAATAAGTCAGACACAGAAAGACAAGTACCACATGTTCTCTAGTATGTGGGAGCAAAAAAAGTTTACCTGGATGTAGAAGAATGACTACTAGAGGTTGAGAAGGGAGTGGGGGAGGGTGGATAAAGGGAGGTTGGATTTGATTAGTGCACATTGTATGCACACGTGGAAATGTCACACTGAGCCCCACTAATATGTACAATTAATACATGTTAGTCAAAATAAAATAAAACAATTAAAACGGAAAAAGAAAAAGATCTGCTGACTTTCTGGGTGGCAGGTGAGGAAGGAGAGTTAGAAGCCAAACACAACTGCGGTATTTTGAAGCTGAATGATGGGAAATAGAATCATGCTTTTAAAAGCAAAAAGAGGGAGCTCGAGGAAGGGCCTTGTCACAGAGAATGCCAGGTGCCCATCAAAGTGCATGCTCTCAGTTCTTCAGCCCACAGACAGAACCCTGTGGATATGGACGGCTGACTGTATTAGAAGAATATAATCAAATTCCAGCCATTTGACGGAGGTATCTGTAACATGCCAGACATTATGTTAGATTCCAGGAATATAAATCTGATGACACACAGTGCTACAGTGCTCTTTGCAAGATTCTTACGGAGGGACTCCTCAGACAGACAACGCTAGGAGGTCACCAGCACCCAGCAGAGTTCACTCCCAGGCACTGAGGCAGTTCACGCAGGAAACGCCTAACTCTTTCTGGGAGAGTGGGAGGGTTCTATAGTGGGAAGGGCTCCAAGGCTACAGGTCTTTGAAATGATTAGAAGGCTACCAAGTGGCCAAGACCTCAGCAGAGGCAAAAGTGGCAGGCATGAGCTGGGCATAGTGGTGCACACTTGTGGTCCAGGCTACTCAGGAGGCTAAGGCAAGAGGATCCCTGAAGCCCAGGAGATTGAGATCAGGCTGGCCAACATAATGAGAAGCCATCTGAAAGTGGGGGAGGGCGAGGTTTAAGGCAAGGGAACGGCAGACGAATCAGCATTGTAAGGCACAGAGCAGGGACCTGCATAGCAGCCCACTAGACTTCAGAGGTAATTTCTTCCAACATGTATCTGATGCACAATCCCTTCTGCAGCCTTCATGGCATGTGGTATCCATCCTACTAAAGGAAAACCCAGAGCACAGGGAACTCACTACCACAGGAAAGGCTTCATGCTCTGTCGAACACACCTAAAGGTAGGAACATTTGCATTTATACTGATTCATATCAAGGGCTCGTGACATAGTGGGAATGATCATTCGCACTTGGCTCCTTGTAATAAATAACAGGGGAGATACTGACAGCAATGCCAACGACTCCAACACAGCACTCCCCAAATCACAGCACAGTCTCATCATTGATACAGCACAGGTGACCTCTCCACTGCCCTGTGTGTTCAGAACTCATGGACTGACATTTATGCATGCTCTGACCAGATGCTACCCTTAAGAAGAATGTCAGCTTCTCTGCACTTGGTCCTGAGTCCTGGTGCTATTTTCTATGAAATAACTTTTGGATGGCAGCTCTTATTCTTTGTTTTAAAATGTTGATATAAGAGCAGTGGTTTTTAAAATTTTTAAAAAATTGATATTTCCCATTCCTAGTTTTTTGAGGAACCTCCATAATGATCTCCATCATGGTTGTACTGATTTATCATCCTACCAATGGTGTACAACAGTTCCTACTTCCCCACATCCTCGTCAGCATTTTTGTTTGGATGCCCATAAACAGATGAAGGGATAAAGAAAATGTGGTATATACACATAATGGAATTCTATTCAGCCATAAAGAAGAACAAAATTATGTCATTTGCAGGAAAATGGATGGAACTAGAGAATTTTATGCCAAGTGAGATCAGCCAGTTTCAGAAAGTCAAAGGTTGTCTGTTTTCTCTCATATGTGGAAACTAGAGAGAAAATAGGAAACGTAAGAGGCTTCAAATAATGTGGAGAGAGACCTTTAGGGTAGTGGAAGGGGATTGGGGGAGGTATTTGGGGAGGGGAAAAAGAAGGATTAAGAATGGAAATAGTTCAAATAACACTATGGCAATATATGAAGGTATAAATTTCACTAACATGTACAGGGATGTACAAGGAGGGAGTGGGGAGAATTATGGAAGGGAACACACCAAGAGCTGTGTGCATGTGTGTCTGAATCACACTGAACCTCACTATGATGTAGAATTGCAATGCACTAATAAAAGTGTCAAATTCATATATAGCATTTGTACTTATGGGGTACACTGCTGTAATTCAATTAACATACACAAGAGGTAATGATCAAATCAGGTAACTAGTATTTCTACCTCCTCACATATTATCTTATCTATGTGCTGGGAACCTTGAAACTCTTCTCCTGTAGTTATTCTGAAGTGTGTAATTATATTGTTGCACACTACAGTTGCCCCCCTGTGCTGTATGACATTAGCACTAGCTCCCCACCCAAAGGTGTTTGGAAGCTAAAAATAGAAAGCTAACAATAGAAGTAGAGAGTAGACCAGAAGTAACTAGAGACTAGGAATTGAGAAAGGGGGATTGAGAGGATGGATAACTGTACGAAAGGAGCTCTCATTCGAATCCCTTCTCCCTCATTCGAATCCCTTCTTCCTCATTCTTTCTCTGTCCACTGCAATGCAGCCATCAAGAGCCATGTTTGGGCCAGTGATGGACCCACAAGATTACATCATCTCCAGAGGTCGTTAACACCTTATTCTGTCTAAGTGCACTCTACGAAGTTCGCACAATGACAGAACCACCTAGTGGCAAGTTTCTCAGAACATATCCCCATCGTCAAGCAACATGGGATTGCATGTGGCATTCTGGGAAAGCAGAATTTACACATTTTCAACAACTCTGGTAAAACCGAGTGCATATATGTGTATATTTTTGTCATGGAAGCTAAAATGAAAAGCTTTCAGATCCACACGAACCAACTCAGTTTAAACAATTTATAAACTACACAGAATCCAGTAATCCTAAACAAGCTACAGAAAATAAGTATTGCTTATGCTTTCTTCTTGTAACATCTGTCACAGGATCATCTTTTTTATGCCACAACGAAACTTCTCAAAACACAGCTTAGAACCAAAAAAAGAAGACTAGAGAGAAAGGGAGAGCAAAAAATAAGCAAACAAATGACTAAAGGCCCCAAGAACAGCCAAAATAATAAAGTTTATTTAGAAAACGAATTACTTTGTTCAGAGAAAATTCACCTAGGCTTAATTCAGAGATAATTTACTCTTATTTTCCATATAATTCTAACTATTTCAGTTCCTGTCAGTCTGGCACCACTCCGAGCAAGGGCTAGAGCCCCTAAATCACCAACTTCAAGCAAAAGGAAACATCTGAAAGACACATGAGTACCTGAGCCAGCAAAGAAAGATCCCCAGAATTCCATTTAGGCCTGGGCCCCACACATTAGCACGAGTTCACCCCAAATGATTAAAATGTATAGAAGCTCATTTGGAACATACTGATGGAGGGACTTGGAGTATTCCTTTAGTTATCAAGAGTTTTTTTTTTTTTTGGTAGAACTTATTCTCTGACAGAGCTGGATAAATACTTTGAACTTCTGTTTCCTCCTCTGATAAAACAGAAGTAGAAATATGGCCCTCTCATGGGGATGCTATGGAAAGGTAGGGACTTAGTGCCAGGAAAACTATTAGCACAAGGCAAGGCACATTGTAAGTGTACAACACGTGTTGATACTGCTATTATTTTTGTCATTGTTATTGTCTCCCTAATCATCTCAGTCTCCCCTCCCTCATGATTTGGGTTGGACCCAGGGCCTTGCATATGCTAAGCATGAGCTCTTCCACTGAGCTAGACCCCTGGGGCCCAACTCTTTTTTGAAAGCAAGAAACTTTTACTAAAATTATTTTATTTCCTATGCTACTCAGGACAGGGCCTTGCGTTTGGTAAGTATGTAATAAATATCCACTGAAGAAAAAAATTGATTATATAATAAAATCAGCAGTTCTACCCACCAGATATTAAAGCCCTTTAATACTCATAATTAGAAAGTATCAACATCAGTTGCAAACTGTCTTTCCTTTATGGTGATAAATCTCTTCAACATTTTACCTTGAGGCTAACATTGCTATCATTATACCTATTTACTGTTAAAATAGAAATAAATTTCTTTTATAATTATTACCTTGTAAAGTTCTCATCTGCTAGATCTCAATTAAAATGCTAATAATATGGCATACTTTTTTCTCAAAATGGTAATGAATGACTCTAATTTATGGAGAATTTTATAACTCCCTCCATTCATTTTAATCTTGTCAAGGTAAGAGTATAATGTACTCATGATGGCAAAATCAATATACTTGTGTGCTATTTCGACAATATCTTTTTGTAATTATATATTGTCCATTAGTTGGTATAATGAACAACCAAACTAGGGCACAGCCAAATGGTTCTGGTTTTATATATATATATTTTTATTGGTACAATGTAATTACATATCGTAGTGAGATTTTTTCCTCCAAATTAATCTCTTAATCTTTCATTTCTATTCATTTCCTCACCTTCTCTTTTACCACTTGGCTAAGATTCTTCTTCGAAATTAACACCATTTAAAAGAAAAATAAAGATTGTCTCAGTTTATTCATCACTATGAACCAGCTAGTTTGTTGACAAACATCTTATGAAATTCCTCTTTTTCCTGCAGAGCTCTTCCATGTGCAGTATGAGAAATGATGAGGCACAGGAGGAAGGCACTCCTGGCCTAGTCTAGCTTCTCAAACTCAGAGTGATAAGATCTTCTGTCAGATTGTGAGTGTTTCATAAATTGTAAAATTATTACAGTCATTATAATCATAATAAAATTGTATTGCAAAACAGAAAAAAGTAGGTAAGAGGAATAAAATCCACAAACCCACAAACTATCACAACCTTCATCAAGATGTTGGTTGCAATGTAATGATACAGTTAGGTTTTTAAAGGTTATTTATTGTGAAATATATGCCTGTGTTTTATTAAATCACTATGCTCTGAAGATTGTTTCAGCAGCTAGCATGATTATCCCAACTAATATTGGTTCTCTGCTCTCCAGATGGACACTTAAGTTTTCCTGAGTCTAATTTCTTCACCTGTAAAATGAGAATAATAATACCAAACTCATTCCACGGGGTTGTTGGAAAAAGCAAAGTCTATATTATATATAGGTAGGTTTGTTTTATAAAGTGTTCCATACGTATCAGTTGTCAGCCTCCTTGTGTGCTGGGATCTTGTGTATTTACTTGTGGTACTTGATAGACACCAGGTGCTTGTTAAATCCTGTAGTAACTCACACATTTGTTTTTTGTTCTCTAGTTTAGCTAAAATCCTAATTATCCTTTATTTTGTCTGAGACCCTAAATTAGCCCTATTCATCTTCAGTATACCACCCCTTCTTCTCCCATTCCCATTTGCTATTGTTATGGTTTGGATTTGAAATGTCCCCTAAAGGCTCATGTGTTGAAAGCAAGGTCCCAGTGCTGCAAGGATAAGAGTAGGGTGTGGCTGGAGGAAGTCATCGGGGGTGTGGCCTCGGGGACCAAATCTGTCCCCAACCCTTTCCCTCCTCTCTCTGCTTCCCAGCTGCTATGAGCTGAGCAGCTTTCCTTTGCCAAGTTCTATGCCATGATGTTTATGCCTCGGAGCCAGCTAACCACGGACTGAACTTCTGTAACTATGAGCTAACATAAACCTTTCCTCTTCTAAGTTGTTCTTGTCTGGTATTTTGGTCACAGCGATGAAAAGTTGACTAACACAGAAATCCTCACCATTCTTATACTCTGATTATGCTAAAACTTGCAAAATGCTTCTTGTTCCAATCTCATCAGAGTTTTCCATCTTTCTTTGTTCCAGCAGTTATCAAAGTATCACCTAATCTTTCTTTTCCTGCATAATGGGAGAAGAGGCAGCAAATTCATTTTGACAATCATTGTTAGTGCACACAAGTCCCATAATTCTTTCCCCCAGTACTTCATATAACATGCAATTTATCCCACGGGCATGTGATGATAATGCCAGTTATATATGATATGCACTTTCCCCCTGTGCTTTCTGCCTGGCTTGAATAAGAAAAAAAGAAGAGGCTATGTCTCTGTAAGAAGATCAGATCTGCCCAAGGCACCGGGGTGAGGAATGAAGGGTTACTCCGGTCACTGCCCTACAGAGAATCTCAGCTTCCTGATGTTTTAATAGCAATACACGGCCGCACCACCCAGAAAGTCACAAAACCTTTCATTTCTGATCTTGTATTTGAGCAAATTGCTTCTCCCCTCTCTTCACATTTCTCTTGTATCTGACACTGGTTGAAGCTGACCCTCATCTTCAGCTTTTTCAAAGGTGTATTGAATTTCTATCTTCTTTTGAAAGGGCTGAACACTCCTCCTTTCTCTGCGCCATATCATTAGCAAATGTCATGGGCATTCTTTCTGCTCTATTCATGGAAGAAATCTGTGCCCACCTGACTGCAGACCTTTAAGTCAAGCCGGTCTGGGCTATGTGATGCACTGAGATAGACGGCTATAGAACACAGGCCGCAAGCAACATCAGGGTCACTCTGTGCCTCTCTCTGCCTTGGCTAACCACACTCACCCAAGCCCTTCTCAACTGGCCTCGTATCTGCTCCCATGCCACCCACGCCCATCAGTCTTGAGATTTTCCATTTTTTGCTCTTAGCTTGCATGTGGTTTTTTACACCCTCTTTAACTGTTCTCCCTCTTTCCTTCTCTGGGTAACTCATCCTGTCTTTCAACTCCAGCTCTGGCCTTCAGCATCCCACTACTGAGAGACCAGCTGCTGCGAGGGTTCACTTCTGGGCAGGCATTGGAGACCCGTGTGGGAACTGGACCTTTTGGCATAATTCATCATTGCCTTCAGTTAGCATGGAGGTAAAGCCAAGTTCAGTCTTGAAACAGGCACGTATCCAATGGTGTTCAGAAGCAATCGTTGACCTTGGGTGACACATATTTGCTAGTACTTATCTCCTGTTAAGTTGGAAAATACCCAGCAGTGGATGATTTGCTAGTGATCCTAATTATAGTGGATCTTCACACTGAGAATTTTGTTCTATATGGGTTACAGCATTGATAGGACCACCAGGAATGAGATTCTGGAATACGATCCATCTGTCAGTACTGAAGCCCTACATGCCGGAAGACCCTCTATCTGATGGGACAAGGGTAGAAACTGGCTGACAATAGCCCAGCCCAGCAAGTGTGCTTCGGTGGTTGTGGACAGAGTAGTCAAGAGATATGCTTCCATCGTAATTGAAGACAACACAGATGATCTGTGGAATTGTGGGAAAGAGTTGCAACAGATAAAACCATCTGGCATCTAGCAGTTGGAAGAGATTTTTCTGCGTTTTTTTCTTCTTTTTATGATTTTTTTTAAAGACTCTGGGATTCTTCACATGTATTACCAGGTCTTAAAATTATGTCTTCAGAAGCAAATACAAAGTCTATATGTGGTGTTGTGTGGTGTGTGTGTGTGTGTGTGTGTGTGTGTGTGTGTGTGTGAGAATATATTCTGTCTTATTAACTACATAGACAGGAACAATCATGCACGTGCACGGAGAAGAGAAATGAAGGATCCCATTTACACACCCAAATTCACAATTCAAGTTAGGCCTCCATCTGCCTGGGAGATGATCACTTTTATAAGAGTTTCTACCTTAACGACAACTTGCAAATCATGAAAATACCTTCTCTTTATATGACTTTTAAGTTAAAGTGACAAACCTTATGGAAATTCAAACACACTTTCATATACTAAGGAACAAACTATGGTTGAGACATTGATTTTAATACTTTATCTTGAGAACAGACAGCTGGCCATAGCTGTAACTGTTCTTATTACCCTAAAATATTAGTTTCATAACCCTAAAACATTATTCAAGGGCAATTTGTTCATCCACTTGTTTATTCATTCATCAAATATTTCTTGAGGACTTATGTTTCAGGCACTGTCCTGGGCACTTGGGGATACAACAGCGAACAAAAAATACAAAATACCTGTTCTCATGAAGTCTGTATTATGAGAAAGAAAGAAAAACAATAAGTCAGTGAGCATAAAATCTGCCATGTGCTGATAAAGGCAAAGGAGAAATGTAATATAAGGTGCAGGTAATTGAGGATTGTTAGAGATACTGCTTTAGCTCAAGTAAAGTGCGGGGGTGAGCTAGGATGACAGGTGGGGAGGAGTCTACAGTTGGTGAGAAGATCAAGTGCAGGAGCCCTGCGTGCAGAACATGCCTGGTGTGTTCTCGTGACAAAGAAGGCCAGAGTAGCCGGAGTAAGGCCAGCCAGGGGGAGAAAGGTAGGAGCTGAGCGAGGGAGGTTGGGAGGTAGGTCATGCAGCACTTCATAGGATCAAGCCTCAGCATGGGTCCTGTTCCAGATGGTAAAGATTGTGCCTTTATAAACAACTCCTGCATGGAGGCTCCCTGGCCTTCAACTCACTTGCACTGATTATTTTCCTAATTTCAATCAAGCAAAGGAGAATGGGCCTTTGACGCATTTCTGCAAACCTGAGCGTGGCTGATGCCTGCAGGTGACTGCGGGTGTTGAGATATTTGAGAGGTGCACTTCAGTCTCCTTCAGAAAACCCATCGACTCTGAATGTGGCCCCTACATTGAGTAGCTCAACACAGCACCCCAAGATGGTTTGGAAAGTGCCAGGGAGAAAAGGAACCCACGGTTCGAAGCAGCATGGATGGCACAATTTACTGAAGAACGGTGAGGCCTAGAGTGAATATTTGTAAACTACTTTGCCATCTTTGGGTGAAAAGGTGTTTTATAAATAGCATTACAGTGATTACTTTAAATATGCATTATTTACATTTGAATACAATTTCAGCTCCAAAATCTTAATGAGCTATTTTTATATTTATTTCTGCTTTTATCCCTAGAAAAACATCCCTGCTTAGCATATCTGCTTATTGGCTCTGGCTGATCCTAAGGAGGAGAGAGGGGAAGGAGTGAGCAGAGCCTCGGGTCACACAAAGGAGATGCAATGGGCTGCATCCAGTACCTCATCTCAGGGGGTCACCGGCAGGGCACAGAGCACAGCCCTCAGTAGCACCTGCGACACCAGCCACAACTGTTCTGCACATCCATGCATTCTCCTTAGAAGGGACACTGACATTTCCCCTCCCCTACCTCCTATGACTATACCCCATTTCCTTGTACCCCTAAAGGACCTGAAGCAGGGGAGCCACATAAATAATTTTAAGGAGATTGCTCTTGGATTAGGATGGACCAACGGGGGCATACTGCAGGCAAGAGGACCAGTGAGGAGAGAGGGAGAGAGGGTGCCGATCTGAGGCCGGAAGAACAGGGGTGGATGGAGGGACAGGTGTAAGACCAGGTAACATGGAGATGAAGGATGCCGAGGCTGATTCTGTGCAGACATCTGGGAAAGAGAGAGACCTAGGAATGTGTTTCCTAGCTTTTGGGTGTCTATTTTTGCACGTAAGGATATCATTGTCATCATGCTCTTGCCACTTGGACCACAGTGACCTGTGGTCCTTTGGTCCGTCCATCCATCTATCCATCCATCCATCCATCCAACCATCCATCCATCCATCATCCATCTGTGCAATGTCCCTGGCCCAGCTGCCTTGATCCATGTGCTTGTCAGTGTGAACAGAGTGGGGGTTCCCATGCCAGCTCTGTCAGGGTCTTAGTCAGCTTGGGCTACTAAAATAATACCACAGACTATGTGGCTTGACCAACAGACATTGACCTGTCACATTTCTGGAGGCTGGGAAGTCTGAGGTCATGGAGCTGGCAGACTCAGTTTCGGAGGAGAGCCCTTCCTAGCTTACAGACAACTATCTTCTTGCATTGTTCTTACATAGCCTGTACTCAGTGCATGTGAAAGAAAGCTCTGGCCTCTCTATCTTCTTATAAGGACACTGGTTTCATCATGTGGACTCCACCCTTATGAACTCATCTAAACCAAATGCACCCCAAAGGAAAGGCCCCACCTTCTATACCATCACATTGGGGGTTAGGGCTTCAACATGCTAGGAATTTTTGAAGGGAGACAAAAATTCAGTCCATAACAAGTATGATGATTTAGGAAAATTACTGAACCTCCCAGCATCTACTTTCTCCTTAGTTTAATGGGAAAATAATATATCCCTCACATGTTGGTTGCAAGGATTCATTTTGGCAATTTCTATGAAGGACTTGTCCAGAGACGGTGTTTAATAAATGTCAGTGCCATTCTATTTAATGTGACTCATTAATGAATTACTTTATTTATCAATATCCTGACTCTTTGTTAATATCCATAAAACATTTACATACACTTACTCCATTCACATTATCTAGAGTCAAGCTCAGTTTTTAATTTATCTAAGACAGTTTTCAGATATCTGGAAAATGTTGGTCTTGACCTTGCTCATCAAAGTTCCACAATTCAGTGCTCTCGTGACCTCTCATTTTATTAAAAGGAATAACTCTTTCTCTTCTAGGACATGGATAAACATATTGGCTACAATCTAAAGGAGATCATTTATATGAATATATTTTTTTTAAAAATCTACATCTTCTCGTCTTCAGTGGAGGGAACTTAGTATTACCATAAATATAATGTATTTGGGAAGAGTGGTCCTTTGACCTATTTAGCCAAAGTCTATTTTTAAATTCTTTTCATTCCCCATGCTCCATGGAGAGTCTATGGTGGTATTTACAGAAGGAAATCTGCTCAGCTGCCTGTTTCCAAATCCCTATTAGTTTCAAGCCAATTTTATTTTCAAAGAAATCTCAAAGCTTTATTTTGCATGCTTTGCATGAACCCAGAGAACAAATTTAAAAGGTTGCTAAAGGCCACCTTCCATCAATTTTGAAAATCCTGACAGTTTTATTTCTATTACTCTTCAGAAAATGAAGGGTTGGCTTAGGTGCAAAAGAACCAAATTAAAGATCTTTCAGCTAAAGCTTGTTAGATCAATGCTTACACCCGTGAAAGGGAGACAATTCTTCTAGCATCATCAAAAGAAGGGAAACTTGACAAGTGGTCCTGACGTTAGAAAATATATTTTACATTATCATGAGCCATCAAACAGTACAGCTGCTTAGACCTCTCTCTGGTAGACCTAGAATGTGATATCTTTGGAGAACTTTGAGGGCATCAGGTCCAACCTAATCCTTTTCCAGGGGAGGGAACTTAGTTATGGAAATGTTCACTGCTCTCTCAAAGCCACATGATTAGTAATTGCCATTATTGGAGCCCAGGTACTATTCTTTTCTTCTATCCTAATCTATTCTTTTCTTCTATGTTTTTCTCTCTTTTCCTTTTCCCCTCTAATATAATATGGTTTCCCCAATGTCTCGCCTCCCCAAGTAGGATGATACAAACACTAAACAACATCATTCCGATCAAATCAATTCAATATCTCCAAGGCAAAACAGACCTGTGTTATTTATTTACTAGTTTAGGTGAGGTCACATTAAGTGATGAAATAGAAATGAAATGCCTTTAAGACTATCAGGAGCAAACTGCAAAAGAGAGAGGTAGTTTTTTTTCAGCTGAAGAATTTTGGATCTGTGAGACAGGCTAAAGAGTGAACAGCTACAGAGGAATCAATAGACTGAGTCTTCCCTTCATGAGGCAGGTGTTCTCTGAGGGTAAGAGTGCCCAGCGCTGCTGCAGGTGTTGAGGGTCACCAGTGAAAAACTAAATGCGAGCTCTCATGGGGCTTACACTCTAGTGGGGGAGAGACAACAAACGAGATAGGTAAGTAAATGTAGAGAATCCTAAATATTGATCAGTGACAAAGAGGACCCATGAAGAAGGAAAGGGGCAATGGGCAGTTTCATTCATCCATTGTATGTTTGCATACATGCACACGCATTGTGTGAAATTTTAGATAGGATGGCCAGGGTATGACTTGCTGAGACACTATTTGTATAGAAGCCAGAAGGGAATTAGGTTCAATTAGGTTTAATAAGAATTTCCTAAGTGCAATGCAGCCTGTTAGAAGTCAGAACCATTAATTAGTAAAAAGCCTTCAAGTTCTGCACTAAAAAGTGCCATAAAAATTACCAAACAGGCAGATCAATAGGGCTAGTAACTTACATTATAGTACAAGAACCCCAGAAGAGAGAAATACCTCCCTCGGCTCTCTGAATGGGCTCCATCTTCAAGACGCACAAGTCAGGGTCCCCACACAGAGCTTTGGAGGGTGAACAGTGGCACCGGATATATCTGAGCGCCAACTCCAACCTCCCCACTTCTCTAATAGCTCTGTGACCTTGGGCAGTCTTCATTTGTACTGGACCTCAGCAACACGACCATGATAGAACTAAATCATTTTGTGTAATATTAGTAGCCATCATTTATATCGTGGTCACGAGATGCCAATGGTGGGTCCTTTATATACATAATCTCATTTAATCCTCACAATGAACTGGGCATGTTCATCACCATTTCACAAACATGAAAGCCAAGGGGTAGAATTCTTACATAATGTTCTCAAGAAGGACTTGAACCCAGAACAGAGGGTATGAAGCCCTGAGGTCCACCCCTATGCTGCACCCCTCCACACATTCTTTCCAGGGATGTGGGTGCCACCGAGGGGTCTGCAGCTCAGAAAGTTCTTGGCCGACATTAACATCATCTCTTCCCAGCCCATGCACAGCATTGTAGAATATGGTGGTTTAAAGATTCTTAGGCATTTCCCAAAAGTCGTAGTGTTCCTGTTAGCAGACTATCCATGCTTGATTTGCTAAGCCCTTCCCAGATGCTAGAAAGTTCCTGTAACTAAAAAAGTGAATAACAGTGCCATGGACATGCCCTTGGGGAAACTCTTCAGTTTATATTCTTACAGTTCATCCCAATGAAAGATTGTTTGTGCTTACTTGAATGCTCAGTGATGGGTTTGTCCAAAGTCCCTGACAGTTCTCTCTGTAATTTAGAAAAATAAAGAAGGCAAAAAGAGACTAGAAGGGTCAGTAGTGACCACAAGCATGTCTGCCAAACCCAGAGTTTAAAGGGTCAGATGAGTTGTTAGTGTTCCTGGAATCCCTCTAGAATTCAGCTAAAAGCAAGTATTCTGATGAGAGAAATGTCCATGTAAGGCACTCCTATACACTAAGACGGAGAGGAGGTAGGAAAGGAGAGAGAAAGTGGAAGGAGAAAGAGGAAGGGTACAGAGAGGCTGATGGAGAGTGTAGACAAGAGAGGAAAGGGCCTACACACCCTAAATTCTCTGCACCTCACTTACAGTAGGTTCCTAATAAACTCTTCAAATGGAGCCTGAAACCTCAGGGTTTGTACATTGCTTCCTGTTCCTGGGAATCCATGCAGAAGAAAGCTGCACTTTTAAGTAAGAGCCTGTCCACTCTATCCAAATCTCTTTCCCATAAGATACAGCACAACCACGCCAAGGGCAACGATTCACATATACAATCTCCCCTACGTGAAGCTCCTTTTTAGCAAGGTTACTTATATGTCTCACTAAGTGGACCGGGGAGAAACTTATCTCTTTGTTTTCTAAATAAAGACAGAGAGAGCTGTAAGGGGATTTCTACAAAGGCAAAAATTGTGATAGAATTTACCATGAACAAGTTGCCTTGCCACAGGACCCAGGAGGGGGTCAATCCGGGGGAGCCTGTGCACAGGACAGTGTGAGGTGTATCCCATCTGGGGTGATACCAGCCCCCAGACACCGAGAGGAGCCAAAGTCTCTGATGGGACATGCAAAAAGGGAAGTAGACACCTAAGCTTCTGCCTGCAGCATGACTGTACCTTTCTTTTGGTCCTAAAATTTCCATCTCATTGTGAAGACATTGAATTCACTAACTGGCCAAAAGAAGCCAATGTTCTTAACTTTGGGCAGGCCTTAAAACCAATCTCTGTTTTGCTGTGGCCCGTCCACCTCCCTGTTGAATGTGCCCTGACTCTGCCTGCCCATTTCCTGAGCTTTGGGGTTTGGGGCTAACAGGGGCCAGTAAAGAAGTGAGAATACCTCTAGAGGCCTATTACCCATAGGCGTGTAGAACTAATTGTTAAATAAAATAATTTTCATTAATAAACTATTAAATTGTTATTAATAAGTAAATAATAGGTGTCTAAATAATAATGATTGATCTTCATGGAGCATTTCATCATTATCAGACATACAACAAGCTGTGTTGTACATGAAATTTTCTCATTCCACCTCCAGCAGCACTGTGAGGGAGACCATGGTGTTATCCTTGCTGTGGATTTCTCATAACCAAGACTCGGCTGTTAGGTGACTTGCCCAGGGTCACCAGCTCAAGACCCAGAATCTTGGTGGCCAGTGAATGGACCACCTCAGAATACAGAACAGAATCCGTGTATGTAGATAACAAGTCTGACCTGAGATACATTTTATGTGTCAGAGGCTCATAGAAAACATCTGAACGCATGAAAGTAGTGAATGCATGCATTCCTGTCTTGTTCCACATCTTGGTCCTACCCAATGCAATTAGGAAAGACAAAGAAAAAAGAGCATCCAAATTGGAACGGAGGAAGTCAAATGTCACTGTGCAAATGTTGGAACTAATAAATTCAATAAAACCACAAGATCCAATATTAACACACACAAAAATCCAGCTTTTGTATATACATCAATACAGAACTATCTGAAAAAGAAATCAAGAACACAATTTCATTTGCAAAAAATACCTAGGAATAAATTTATCCAAGAAAATGAAAGATCTCTACAACAAAAAGTATAAAACATTGATGAAAGAAGTTGAATAGGACACAAATAAGTGGAAAGATAGCACATATTCATGAACTGGAAGAATTGTTAAAATGTACATACTACCCAAAGAAATCTTCAGATTCAATGCAATCCTTATCAAAATACAAATGACACTGTTCACAGAAATAGGAAAAAAAATCCCTTAAAATTCATATGGAATCACAAAAGACCAAGTAGCCAAAACAATCAAAAAGAACAAACCTGGAGATCTGACTTCAAAATATACTAAAAGGCTAAGGTAACTAAAACAGCATGGTCACGGCATAAGAACAGATGCATAGGCCGGGCGTGGTGGTGCACACTTGTAATCCCAGTACTTTGGGAGGCAGAGACCGGAGGATCCGGGTTCGCGGCCAGCCTCAGCTCTTTCTCTCTCTCTCTCTCTCCCTCTCTCTCTCTCTCTCTCTCTCTACTTAGTGAGGCCCTCCGCAACTTCATGAGACCCGGTTTCAAAATAAAGTATAAAAAATAGGGCCGGGGGCGTAGCGCGGAGGTAGAACGCCCCTGGGTTCAATCCCCAGTACCGCAAAAAAAAAAAAAAAGAACAGATGCATAGACCAATTGAACAGATTACAGTGCTCAGAAATACATCCACACATCTCTAGGCAAGTAATTTTGACAAAGGTGATAAGAACACAATTGGGGAAAGGAGAGTGCATTCAATAAATGATGCTGGGAAAATTGGGCATTCACATGTAGAAGAGGGAAAAGAGACCCCTATCTGATTTTTTTTTTTGTGCTTCATCACCACTCTAAGTAGCTGAGAACCCAAAAACAAAATTCCCAATCTCTGCCCTCAGTAAGTTTATCATAAGATGATATACTAATTTGGTACTTGGATAAAAAATAAAAATGAAATATATGCTGGAAATTATGGGGGAACTGATACTGGTAGCTAATAAGTGGTAGGCAGCTAATTTTTAAAAGTGTGGCATTCACTGAATGACCATTGTATACCACGTACTATTGTAGGAACTTTATATATTTTGTTTCCAGTTTTTACTACAAGCT
>PVJS01017663.1:0-35874 GCA_004027185.1 Glis glis
CTCTCTCTCTCTCTCTCTCTCTCTCTCTCTCTCCTTAGTGAGGCCCTCCGCAGCTTCGTCAAACCCGGTTTCAAAATAAAGTATAAAAAAAAAAGAGGGCCGGGGGCGTAGCGTGGAGGTAGAACGCCCCTGCGTTCAATCCCTGGTACCACAAAAAAAAAAAAAAATTACTATTATCTTGTTAAACAAAAAAAAATTCTGATGCACTGGTGCATACCTATAATTCCAGTACTTGGGAAGCTGAGACAGGAGGACTACAGGTTCAAGATCAGTGTCAACAGTTTAACAAGACCCTCAGCAACTTAGGAATACTATTTCAAAATAAAAAACTGAAAAGGAGCAAGGGTGTAACTCAGAGGAAGAATGTCCCTGGGTCCCTGGGTTCAATCCCCTGTACCATAAAAGGCAAAAGAGAAAGAAAACAAAAGGACAAAAGGTAGGGGGAGATGTTACATTTCTAATTTTCTTGTAGAATTTTATCATGAATGGATGTTGAATTTGATAGAATGCTTTTTCTGCATTTAGTAAGATGAAGTAATATAAACATAGTATTTTCATTTTTAATCTGCTAATGCATTCAATTATTTTAAAATATAATTCCTAATGTTCAACCATCATGTTATCTCCATAATAAACTCAACCTGGTCATGAACTATATTTACATTATTAGATACAGTATGTGAATATTTTATTTCAGAATATGCAACAATTTTAATGTTCTATTTTGTATTTTGGTTTTGTCTGGATATGTTAGAAAGCTATACCAAATAAAAAAAAAGAATACAATTAAGAATCCATAGTTTTCTATCCCTATGAACAAAATGCATATAAAATAGTTTTTATTCTTTAGAGGGTTGTAAAAACATCAGAAAAGCCAAGTGGGATTGGTGTTTTTAGAAAACATAGTACAAAGCCCCATTATAATGCTGTTGACAATTTCAGCTTTTCTTTTTGTCAAGAGTTAGTTTTGGTAATTTATACTCTTTTGGAAAAGTTGAGTATGTCTACTTAGCTGGTGGGTGATGAAAATTTAGCTTACAGTGAAGTAAAAATGTGTGAATATAAACTCACAAATACATTTATCCACACATACACATACACCCGTACCCCCCTCTCACTCAGATTACTACACATAGATTTGGTGATTTGGAGATTTCTGAGAAGTAGAAAGGTATTTGTCCCAATAGAGATAGACACATAGAACTATTGAATTGACTCACCTACATAGGAAAGTGAACTTTGGCTAAAAGGATGTATAACTTCAAAGGAATAAACATTATACACCTACAAACAAAGATACAGGGAAATTAAGCTAAGAGCTCATTATTTCACAGTCCTGTGATTTAACAAGAAAATTCTGAAATTCTCAGTATAGAACCCCCATGGGTTTCCCTATTAGAATAAAACAAATGGTAATAGCCTGCATTATTTTTGTCCTTGGAGATGGGAGTGAGGAAAATCTTAATGAGTCTTAATTGTGGGCGATGATGGTGAGAGGTGAGTAGCAGAGACCTTGTATGTGAAGTTGCTCCTCAGGCTAGAAAACGCATGTGTGAAAGCTGAAATCCAAGACACTATTTTTGTTTATTCTTGACAGTTAATTATAAAAGGAAGTAAATCTCATTTTAAAGGTACACAACCAAAATTTTCTCAAGTTAATAGTGGTGGTGGTGGGTAGGATCATACCAGCTAAGGTGAATAGAGATTCCTCAATTCCTCAGTATCTTTCTCCTTCAGATTCCACAAGAAGAGGTCAAAATCTTCCACTGTTCCTTTGAAATGTGAAAACTCCACTTTAATAATATTGGTCTTACACAGGCAGCTCTGCATATGGAAAGAGGCTAGAATGCTGCTAGTCTGATTTGTTTCTGTCTGACTGAATGAACTCACAAGGGCAGGCAAAAACTCTTGGTTGGGGGTGGAGCGTAGAATTTAAAACATCTTTACTGATTTAAGCTAACAGAAGAGGGCCAATCATGTCAATTAGTGATTAATGTGAATTATTGAAGAATCTTTTCAAAATTTTATTCCAGGATGTCTATTCATCCTGAAGGTCAGATGGACCCAAAGAATACATGCTCTTTACTAAGCAGGTTCATGGACGTACTGGGAATATATTTTAAAAGAATGCTTTTTATTACATTATAATAAATATTAGGGGCCAGGTGTGGTGGTAAATGTCTGTAGTTCCAGTACTTGGTAGACTGAGACAGGAGGATGGCAGGTTCTAAGCCAGCCTCAGCAACTTAGCGAGATTCTCAGCAACTTAGCAAGACCCTGTTTCCAAATAAAAACTAAAAGAGGGATAGGGGTGTAACTTGGAGGTAGAATGCCCCTGGGTTCAACCCCAAGCACCTAAATAAATAAATAAATACATAAATAAATACATAAATGAGTAAATATTAGAGCATGATCTCACACAGCAAATTATTATCCTTTGGAGCACTAGTTCATAAATAGATAATAGTTATTTTCTGTCAAACTATCAGTTGAAGATTTGCTTATCAAAGCAAGTCATCAGCTTGAATAGAAGTAAAAAGTATTTTCCAGATAGGCATGATGGTGCACGCCTGTTATCCCAGTACTTAAAAAGCTGAGGCAGGAGGATCTTGGGTTCAAAGCCAGCCTCAGCAACTCAGCGAGACCCTCAGAAACTTAGTAAGATGCTGTTTCAAAATTTAAAAATAAAATAGGGCTGGGGATATAGCTCCAAGGGAGAATGCCCCAAAATTCAACCCCCAGTACCAAAAAAGGAATTTTTAAAAAGTACATTTCAAATCCTAAGTGTTTTGTACTATGTTATGGGCTGATACATGTGCCTTAAAAATTTTTGTATGGTGAAGTCCTAAGACCCCAGTACCTTAGAAGATGACTATATTTGAAGACAGGGTCTTTAGAGACTCAATTAAGTTAAAGTAAGTTTACTTGGTGTGGCCCTAATCCAATATGACTGGTTTCCTGATAAAAAGAGAAAAGTAGGACATAGATACAGAGAAAAGTTCACGTGAAGAAAAAGAGAAGATATGGCCATGTACAAGATAATGACAAAGGTCACAGAAGAAACCAACCTTTCCAACACCTTGATTTAGACTTCTAGCCCCACAGTGGTGAGAAGATAGTGTTCTTTTATTCAAGCCACCTAGTCTGTAGGACTTTGTTATGGAAGCCAATTATGAACTGAATGTTTGATGCCACCCCCCATTCATACATTGAGCCTTAACCCCACTGTGGCTTTATTTGGAGGTGGGGCCTATTAGAAAGTATTAGGATTTAATGGGGTCATGAGGGTGAAGCCCTCATCCCATAGCATTAGTTTCCTTAAAAGACATCAAAAGCCAGACGTGGTGGTGTATGCTTGTGTGTACTTGGGAGGCTGAAACAGGAGGATCACAGGTTCTAGGACGGCCTCAGCAATGTAGTGTAGTGAGACTCTCAACAACCTAGCAAGATCCTGTTTCAAAATAAAAATAAAATAGGGCTGGGATTGTTGCTCAGCGATAGAATGCTTCTGGGTTCAATCCCCAATAATACACACACACACACACACACATACACACACACACACACTGGAAAACTTGCTCTCCTTCTCTGTTTACCCAAAGAAGAGGCAGCATGAGGACACAAAAAGATGACAGTCACCTACAACGTAAAAGACGAGTCCTTAGAATAAAATTTACATTGTTGACATCTTGATCTTAGAGTTTCTATCCTTCATTATCATGAGAAATAAATTTTTATTGCTTAAGACACTCAGTTTATGGTGTTTTATTATAGCAACCTGAGAAGATTAATATACAAAGAATGTATACCACATATGTAAAAGTTATAGTTCTATCTTAGGCCTAGTCCTAGTCCTCTTCCAAATATCAAAAGTTGGAAGTTATATAAATGGTTTAATGAGATTTTATGGTAGGAAATTTAACCAGATAATTAATCATTGAGTACCCATTTTCTGAGGAGTCATATATTTACTCTGACACTGGGTTCCAAAACTTTTGTGTTATAATGTCCTTACCCTCAAGGCTTTTAAATTAAAATTGAAATGTATTATTATTTTATGTATACTTAATTTTATTTCACATTTATAATTGTTATTATTAATATTAATCCATATTATAATAAATTTACATTTTCATGGACTTTTCAAAGTACTTGTATAAGTTAGTTATCTCATTTACATCTCTCATAAGCCTGGGGTAGAAATGAAAACCACAGCATCTCCATTTCATCCTTGTCCTGTGGTTTGAATGCATCCCATACAAAATTCATGTTTTGCCAATGTGAGGGGTGTGTGTGTGTGTGTTACTGAGACTGAACCCAAGAGTGAGTACTAAGCAATGTATACTAAATCTAAGTGGATATTGATAACAGGACAAAGAATTGCAATGTAAGTTTTAAGTATTAATTACTGAAAAAACTCAAGAATGATGTGTGTGAACCAAGCCAGGCCTGTAATTTCAGTACTTGGGAGGCTGAGACAGGAGGATTGCATGTTCCAGGCCAGCCTCAGCAACTTAGCGAGACCCTCAGCAACTTGGTGAGACCCTGTTTCAGAATAAAAAATAAAAAGGGCTGGGGGTGTAGTTCAGAGGTAGAGCACCCCTGGGTTCAATAGTTGGTATGAGAGAAAGAGAGAGAGACAGACAGACAGAATAGTGTGAATCAAAAGTTTTAAACCATCACCAGAAAACTGTAAGAGAGGTGTGAAAAGCAAAGAGTAGTTTGAATGTCTTCTTCATGGTCTTGGTGAATAATGGTGTGAAAAGGTAAGAATAGAGATTCCAAGGTTCAATCACACATCTAGAGCAGCTAACTTCTTGCAAAGAGACCTAGGAAGCTGTGCTTTTGTTAAGCTTGCCTGCTGATTCTAATGAAGCTAATGGGCAGGCAGGCTTTTAGGAACCACTGATTTAGAGGATTATTCCTGAGCCAGAAATAAGCACATGTGCTACATGTCAGCACCCTGGATCCTACTGCTCACATTTTCTAAAACTCCAGATAATTGGATGCAAAGACACTTCTGCCTTAATTCCAGTTTCATTAGGTGGAACTTCATGTAACACAATGAGAAAGCGTTCCGAGAGGTTGACTCTGAAGATGGCGTATGCTTAGACTTTGATTTTCTTATGAAAAATATGAATTATATTAGATGGACCATAATACCACTGATAGCTTCAAATTTAAATGAATTTATAAAACATCATAAGTAATATTTAGCAATGATATTTAGAGAAAATGCAGATTTCTGTTCAGGAAAAAAATCAGAAGCCTACCATCTGGACAATTTGACACAGGCATCTGGATGGAGGCAGGAGGCATGATTTCATTTCTCCAAGTCCCTCCTATTCCTACAATGCACTGTTCACCCCAGACATATAATAAATGCATGCATTTTTTTTAAAAAAGCAGTGAGTCTAGGAAAACAAAGTTCCATGGGTGTATCTTGGGAAATACAAGATGAAATCAAATCAAAAATGAAATAATTTAGTGCTACTATAGACGGGTAACCATTGACAGAGAGGTCAAAACTGAAATTTGAATGTCTAGAATAAATGAATCCAAGTGGATTTCTCAGAAGGCTTGCTGAAAACAAAATAGAAAAGAAACAGTGACAAGGGGAACAGAGGGCAGAATGAATAAAAAGTGGAGGTGAAGTTTCATGATAATTTTGTAGTCATAAAGTCATCAAATTTCGGGTTTGGCAGGAACCCCAAAGGTCATCCCTGCCAATCACACATCTGAAGCTTGAAAACCCTAATTTTGCTTCCCTACAGTGAGCTGACTCAGTATATCTGAAGACTCCACTTTCCCACAGTGGAAAGCACAACTGTAAAATGAGTTCACCTATAGAGATTTACTCTATCTCCCTGATACTTTCTCTCTTAGCTTCTGTTTTTCACATGGACCAACAATGACTTAAGTCTTACCTCTTTTCTACATATCAGGCTTCATACATTTGAAATTCTTTATAACATATATGCACACACACACACACACACACACACACACTTCCACTTCCACACAATTTGCCATTTATACAAGAAATCCCTAATTTTTCGCAAATATTTTTCCCTTTTCTTCACTTTATTTTTTTATTTTTTTGTGTGTGGTACTTGGGATTGAACATACCCCAGATCTATTTTACTGTTTTATTTTGAAACAGGTTCTCACTATATTGCTGAGGGTCTTCCTAAGTTGCTGAGGCTAGCCTTGAAACCTGTGACCTTCCTGTCTTAGTCTACCAAGCACTGGGATTACAGTTTATGCCACCATGTCCTACTGATTTACTAATCTCTTTTAAAGTATGAAGCTCAGTTCTTGGGAGGCTGAGACAGGAAGACAGCACTTTTGAGGCCAGTGCTCAGTGACTTAAAATAGAAATAAGAAGGGCTGGGGTAGAAGTAGAATAGATTTAGTTCAAGCCCCAGTACCACAAAAATAAAATATATTTAATAAATAAAATAGTGTGAAGCTAAGATTTGCATAGTCACAATTGTTTAGTGATTTTAAAATAGGGATACATTAACCTTACCCCAGTTCTTGAAATACATGGATAATTGTCCCCTGACTCAGATATTTTTGTAGCCTCTTTGGTGGCAGTTAAATTGTGTAGTCAAAACATATAACTCCTATTTTTTTGCTGAAGTATCTAAAGTTCTCATAATATTTCATATCTCAATCTAAGCCTTAAATGCAAATTTCCTAGTATACAGTCTGTGTCAGACCACTAAAAACCTTCTTGGATGGTTTCATTAATCCATTCATCAGTATTTATTTATAATTTTACAACCCATTACTCATCCAAGTATTTAGCTATGTAACTATTTCATTTTTTCTCATTTCCAATAGAGACCTTGCCAATTGCTCTACTAAAATACAAATGTGTCATACCTACACGATTTACATCATATAACAAATTAGTAGCAGAGCACAATTATGCCTTGCTTTTTTCCTTAGTGAATGTACATTGGGTCCTATGGTTATGAATTTTTTCTAATGATTCGTATTCGCAAACTACCCCTTTAATGTCCTTTCACATAAACTTTCTGAAATTTCATGTACTGTTCACAAGTTGTTGAAGACATAATCCTCTTCTCCTTTGCAAAACAGCCTGTCATCAAGACTTGTCAGCCCTATTATGTATTTTATTCTCCAAAGTTCTTCAAAGAACACTATGCACCACATTTGCAACTTGACTTGAGACACCTAAAATAGAATTAATCTCGATTCTCAATTGTCAATTTGTGCAGGGCAGTAAGATGTTTTGCAAAAATCATTCAGCAATTACATAAAACTTATTAGTGTTAATTCTACTGGTCCATGAAGAAACTGAGAATTTTCCAGAATAAAATTCTCTGTAATAGAAAAGCCAAACTCAAATAGAATTTGGGGAGTTTTATTTTGTCTCTAATCTCTATTCCTGAAGTTCTCAAAACTAAAGTAAGTGGAATGCCCACATAGTCTATAACCCTTAAGTCTCTACATTTGGTGGTCAGAGTCCTTAATTGAATTAACATGATAGAGAATAATGTCCCCTTATCCAATGTTCAGACCTGAGGCAGTTCTAGTTCCAGAGTTTCTTGAATTACAGTGAGACCAAGTTCCTTTGAGGAAAGACCTTATAGTATATTCAGAAGTGGTTACAGTTTAATATTCTTCCCAAATATTATAATATTATAATATTATAATATTCTTCCCAAATTTTATGATACTCTTCCCAAGATGATCTAGAATAATTTCCTGATGAAGTTCCCAAGACCAAAATAACACACACACACACACACACACACACACACTCACTCACTCACTCACACACACATGCACACACACATATGCATTCCTAAAAATTATAATACTTGAATTTGCCCCCAAAAGATTTTGGGATGTTTGGTTTGTCTTAGTTTTCTTCCTGTCCTCTTTGGTATTGGGGATTGAACCAAGGACTTTCTACCTCTGAGCTGTACCCCCATCCCTTTTTATTTTTAATTTTTAATTGTTTTGAAACAGGATCCCTCTATGTTGCTGAAGGTCTAAGTTTGCTGAGGGTGGCTTTGAACCTGCAACTCCTGTCTCAGTCTCCTAAGTCATGGTATTACAGGAGTACACCACCATGCCAAGCTTGTCTTAATCTTTATGAAAGTTCATCTGAAAAAATTGGTAAAATAACCATAAAACTGCTTTCTTGATCATTACTACTGTGAGATGAATTCAGGGCTGCATCACCCAGCCTCTTTTTTTCTTTTTTTTTTGGGGGGTGGGTCTGAGGATTGAACCCAGGAGCATTCTACCTCTGAGCTATACCCCCAACCCTTTTTATTTGTTCATTTATTTTTTGAAACAAGGTCTTACTTAGTTGCTAAGGGTCTCACTAACTTGTTGAGGCTGGCCTCAAACCTTTAATTCTCCTGTCTCAGCCTCCTAGGTACTGGGATTACAGGTGTTCATCACCATACATGGTTTAGCCTCCCCTAACAGAAGGGCCTCACTGGTTTCCTGGGCACTGGAGTCTTTTAGTTTCCTTATAGATTCTGAGGATTTCCCTTTACCCAGGTCTATTCATTATAGGTCATCATTGGGAAAGTTAGGAAGAATATTAAAGTATACATACTTCCAAATATACTATAGGATCTTTCCTCAGAGGAACTTAGTCTCATTTTAATCTGAGAAGTTCTGTAGCTAGAACTGACTCACGTCTGAAAGTTGGATAAGGGAACATTATACTCCATCATGTGAACTCAATTAAGGACTCTGGTCAGCAAAGAGAGGTTAAGGATTTTACAGATCAAGTAGAATTCAGCAGTTTGCCCAATTATTTTGTTCTTGGGAACTTCACCAATTAGCCATGTTCCAAAGACCAAGCATGGTGGGTGATAATCTCTGCTGACCAGTGGCCTTTTACATTAGCCTAGAGCTTGCTCATTGTCATCCAGGTTCCATCAGACCACCGAAGTTGCTAGGCTAAATCTGCAGCTGTATCTCTTACATTCATACCCACTGAAGCTGAGGCTTCCACACAAAGTGTGTTCCAATGTCCTAGTGAAGAAAAATGTTCTAAGCCCTCTTGGAGAAATAACAACCTGGGTAATCAAACATTTATAAATTCTGCTTACCAAAGTCTTCATATTCCTTCCCCTGTATTTAACCAAAAACGACATGGGAGTGTATTACCTTAATTTAGCCGAGGTCAGCACCTTTCAAATCAGCTCATGAGGAAAGAAGACGGGGGCTATGACAGCTGTGTGAGCTCACCTATTCCTCAGGATCTCTGCTAAAGGCTCTTATGTCAGTAGATTCATCCTGATGATGTCTTTCCTTCCTCAACCTAACACCCTCCACATCTTTTTCTAAATATTTTATAATGATACAAATTAGCAATAACTTGCATAAACTGACTCCTCCTAAATGTCATTTTGCAACTGGTGGCCTGGAATATGCTGGGATCTGTACCTAGTAATGGATCTGAGGCAGTAGAAGGTGATGGGTACCTAAAGGAGTTGGTAACCCCATACTAAGAACCAGAATGAGACATGTAGGTATAATATGTGTAGTATCAGAAATAGTCTAAGGGGCTGGTTCCAATTCTACTGACAATGCCTTTTGGAGATTTGGTAAAAAGGGTTATATAAACTCTTCCAAACAGTCATCTTCCAATATTTAGATTTAAACTGTTTTTCAATAAGTATCCCAAGTTAATATCGAAGATCTGAGAATATGAGTTCAGATTCTACTTTAAATTCAGCAAAACCAAATATTGTATACCTAATTTTCTAAAACATCAGCCCAAATATCAGGAACACTTAGGGACAAGACAAGTTTTTATTTGGTTTCATTTGGTTTTAGGATAATAATAGTATCTCTTGTTTTCAAATTTGTCTCAAGTAATTCTGGTTGCTTTGTTTTTAATAAAAATTTAATGTAAAGTCATGGATTTCTTTAACAAAGCCTGCTGAGATTATAATTGAGATTGCATTAAATGTATAAATCAATTTTGGAAGAATCGACATATTGGGCATTTGAATCTCTCAAACATCACTATCTCTACATTTGTTTGTCTTAGGTTTTTAATCAATGTTTTATAGTTGTCATCAAATATTGCACAATTTTGCTAAATTCATCATTAACTAGGGTTATGTTTTCACTACACTTATTTCATTTTATTTATACTTATAAATAGTGCTTTCTAAAATTTCTATTTCCAATTATTCATTAATATATATATCTTGTCTCCTGTAACCTTGCTAAACTTGTTTATTATATCTAGTAGCTTTTTTTATATATACTTGGGCATTATCTACATAGATAATCATGTTGTCTGACAGTAAAAATTATTTTACTTCTTTTGTCAAAAATGTATTCTGTTTATTTATTTATTTTCCTCTCTCATTCTTCTTTCTAGGACTTTCACTATTTTAACTAGAGTTCTGTAAACAGACATTCTTGCCTCCCTTCCCCCTTCTTAAGAAGAAAATATTCTTTCAATATTAAGTGTAATTTACCTGTAGATATTTTTAATATGATTTAACAAAATTCCTAGTTTGATGATGTTGTTCTATCATAAATGACAACTGTTGTATTAGTTAGCATTTTCACAGCTATAATCTAAAAGCTTTGACCACGTAGCTTAGAGGGAGATTTATTTGCTCATGGTTTTAGTCCATGTGGGGCTGGGGACCATGGATCTCAGGGGATGGTGGCAGGAAGGGGAGAGAGGGAGAGCACATGGGCTGTGCTCCTCACATCATGGAAGCCAGAAGCAAGAGAGCAAGCAGGGGGAGGAGGAACCGTACATAATCCCCAAGGCTGCACCACCAGGGACCCACCCTCTCCAGCCACACCCTACTGGCCTAGACCACCATCCAGATGGATTTATCCACTGCTGTGATTATAACCCTCATGACTCAATTACATCAATTCCAAATATCTATTTATGTGCTCTTCAAGGAGCCATTCTTTATCTAACAATAATAGCTATATATGTAACATATTTTTCCTTGTGTCAATTGAAATGATTATACGTTTTTCTGTATTATATTATTGATTTGGAAAATTGCATTGATTAATTTTTAAATTTTTATCAAATATTAAAGTTCCATGCAATAAAAACTCTTTAATTCCAGATACTCAGGAGTCTTGGGTAGGAGAATTGCAATTTTGAGGTCAGCCAAACTGACCTTAGTGAAACTTCATCTCAAAATAAAATTAAAAGAACCTGAGTATATAATTCAGTGATGGAGCACTTAAGCTAATTTGCATGAGGTCCTGGTCAATCCTTAGCACAACATAAATAAAACAAAAGCAAAAAACACCTCAATTGTGATATAGTATTATTTTTATATATCACTGGGTTCTGGTTAATATTTTAAGGATTTTGAGATGCTGTTTAGGAGTTTTCTTGCACTATCTTTGGCCTCAGAGTAAGGCAGACCTCATGAGTTGAGTTTATGTCTTCTGGAAATTTGTGTAGAATTGGTTTTTATCTGTTCCTTAAATGTTTAATTTCTAGTAAGGTTATACAAGCTTGGACTTTTCTTTATGGTTATATTCCTAACCTATGAATTCATGTTTTTACTAGACATAGGAATATAATTTCTTTTTGATCAAACTTTAGTAGTTTCTTCATTTCAACAAATTATTGCATCCAAGTTATCAAATGTATTGTCAAGAAATTGATGACATGTCTTTTTAAATCTTCAAAATCTGTGTTAATGACCTCTTGTTTATTGTTGAGTATTGTCATCAGTGGCTTCTTTCTCTTCTTCCTGACCATTTTGCACACAAGTTTATCAATATCACTTTTTTTTAGAAAACCAGATTGGGGTTCATTTATTTTTCTCCCATTTTCTTCTTCTTTCTTCTTCTTCTTCTTCTTCTTCTTCTTCTTCTTCTTCTTCTTCTTCTTCTTTTTCTCCTCCTCCTCCTCCTCCTCCTCCTCCTCCTCCTCCTCCTCCTCTTTATCCTTCTCTTCCTCCTCCTTCTTCTGGGTTATTTATTAACTTTGGGGCTTATTATCATTTACTTTCATCCATTTATTTTTTATCTAATTTGTTCTTTGCTTGTTTCTTAAGGCAAAAACTGAAAACATTGAGACCTTACTTTTATTTCTCCAGTATTACCTACTGGAGAGAAACATTTCCCTTTCTCAGAGCCATAGTCACTGCAGTCTTTTACTAGGGCATCTATGAACTGTCCCTTGGGACTGTTTGGCATTCAGGATGTAAAAGAATGAAAAGAAGAAAAACAGTAAATTATCACACTTTCTCTGATCATTAGGAGTTACCTTTCTTGTTTTTATTGCAACCCAAACTAGTAGACTTGGCCTACAGCTCGGTCCGTTGTATGATGTTCACTTCTGGGTTTCAAACTGTATTGGGTTCAGGCTGGCAGATATTATTAATTTAATTCCCTGTTAGCTGTTAATGCATGTTGTACATTTTTCCCCCATAAGAGTCAATAGCAGTTTAACCATAGCTACTTTTTACCTTTCTTTGATAGTTCCAATATCTGTGTCATCCCTGAGTCTGGTTTTGTTAGCTGCTTTCTCTCTTACCAATGAATTAATGGGTTTGTATTTCTTGCTTTTCTATTTGTAGTGTCATGACGGTAGAGACTGAAAAAAGTAGTTATTTGGGGAAATGAAATAGTTCTCCTTTCCCCAGGCTGCTAATACAGACAGTTTAGTAAATCTTGTTAAGTATAATTGGGATTTGGCATGTGCTTTGGTATGGCTACTTTCAGTGTGATAATGAATTCAAACTTCTCTTACACAGAACCAGTGGTTCTGGGATGCAGGGGAAGTTTTCTGTCAGTGCTCCACCCTTAGCTTTCAACGAACCTTGCACGATTTTACCATAGGCAGAAAAAATCTTTCCCTAAAATGTGCTGCTCTTACTCAGTACTTTTTACCAGTCTCAGGTTCAAGATGTGTGGGGAGTATAGGATCTTTATTGTTCTGGCCCAACGGCCCAACCTCCATCACAGGGAAGTCCTACATACTATAGACTCAGGCTCAGGCTATTTAAGGGTGCTAAAATGTCAGTCTGAAGTGTTCCCCAAGAGCTCACTTTAAAGCTTTGATCACTAGAGTGGTGCTAATGGAAGGAGGTGAAGCCTTTAAGGGGTGGGGATTAGAGAGAGGTTTTCAGGTCATTGGGGGTGTCCCCTTAAAGGGGATTGTGGGACTCCAGCCCTTTTCTCTCTCTATTTTTTACTTTCTGGTGATGAGATGAAGAGCTTTGCTCCACTACATATTCCTTGCCATGACCTGCTGGCTCACCTCAGACCCAAAAGCAATGGTACCAGACTCTCCTGGAATGAAACCTGTGAAACGTGAGCCCAGGTCAATCTTTGCTCTTTAGAAGTTGATTTTCTTGGGTATTTGTTACTGTCATGGGAAGCTAACACAGGATTCCGGATTTTCTTTCCTGTGGTGACCTGTGTGTTCCCTGTCTGCACTTGGTCTTCAGTGATAGTTTACCAGAATCTAGAGACTACATCTGGTATCTAAAGAGGATCTTAAAACCAAAAGTTTTCTGTCCCTTCTCCAAAGATGAAGAGGTTGCTCTTCACACTCTGTTCATTGTGCATGAGTCTTTCTGGCTCTCCAAGTGGCATTAGTCCCTTGCTTCATAGGAAAGGGTCTGGGAAAGTACAAGATACGGTTTGCCTGACTCTATACAACTGAATAGTGATGAGCTCTGCTCACATGCCTGCATCAGCAACAGAGTCTCTCTCATCTCATTTTCTTTTTTTTTAAATGTGCTTTTATTAATGCATTGTAGGCTCACATCACAATGATTATCAGCTTGATATTAATATACATGCACACAACTCTTAGTGTCCCCCCCGCCTCCCCCCCAATATGGAGTACTGAGAACGACTTTGGTATATTCTCATATGTACACTTTGCTTATGATAATAATCCCATTGATACACTTCTTTCTTGCCCTTCCCCTTCCCTTAAACCACTTCCCTTGCTCCACTGAGGGTTGACCACTATCATTTGGAGTCTCTTTTGTGTCCCCACTACTCCCTAGGTTGCGCATATTAATGAAAACATATGACTCTTCTCTTTTTGTGATTGGTTAATCTCACTTAACATAATGTTATCTCATTTTCTACCCACAGTCTTCCCTATGAACTCCTAGTGAGGACCCATAACTTGTAGGCCAGTGCAAATTTCTTTCTGTTGGCTGGCCCTGGCTATTTTAGACTGACATGCTAACCACACTTGACCTTTGGCAGTATGTTACCATTTTAGCACAGTAATTTTTGCTTGCTTATATTGTGGTAGGATGACTCTTTTCCTTGTACTGCCTCAGGTGAATCAGTTTACATATCCCAGCTTTTCTTAGAAGGGCTACTTTGCATTTCTGGTTACCTGATGGCCTTGTAACCACACATTCTGATGGGCTTTTGGAATATTGCTATTTGGTGTTTAATCAGAATTTTCTAATTATAATGATGGGGGCATCATCCTTTCCTTCCTTCCTTCCTTTTTTTTTTTCTGGTTCAGGGAATTGAACTAAGTGGTGTTCTACTTCTGACCTACACCCTAGCCCTTTTTATTATTTTTTTTATTTTGAAACATGGTTTTGCTAAGTTGCTAAGAGTCTCCCTAAGTTGATGAGGCTGGCCTCGAACCTCCTATCTTCCTGTCTCGGCCTCTCAAGTATCCTTTACAACTTTCTACACCCTAACTGGAGGAAAAAGAGTCTTGCCTTTGTTTTTGTATATTTTTTCTGTCTCCAATTATGTGTCCTATCCATCTCCACCTTTCAATGTACAGAGATTACTTGCATGAATATTTTACTTTTCTCTCTAGAATTTGAATTTGTTGCCTCTACTGATTATCAGTTAGTATTCTTATGATTTGTTTTTAAACATTTTTAAGTGTGACTTTACATATTCCTTGAGAAAAGAAACTCTACATTTACATTTTTAGCATCCTTCCCACTCACCCACTTGGAATAGGTGTAGGTCCATAGTCAGCACACAGAAACTACTTTTGAATGAGTGCAGATTTTTGGATAAAGTTTATCAGAGTAGGCATTGCAGCTAGTATTATCCCCCTTCTCTCTTTCTTACCACCAGGCTATCTCACAGAACTAGATTTTTAAAATTACTGATTGCTACTGTGATATTTGTACTCTGGCTTTAATTCTGAAGGAGTTTGAGTTGTATCTGAAATCAGAGAGTTAGTCTCTCTCCATGGAGATTAGGGCTCCAGAAGTAACTTGGCCTAAAATCAATCTGTATCCATGTTTCCAAGAACATTTGTGTTGGCACTTTCATCTGTGCTTAGAGTTAACACCTGATTCTTTTTGTTGTCCACTGAAAAGAGTAAGTCCAGAAGATGAGCTGAGGGTTTGACCCCATGGTATGTGCACTTCACAAACCCTGAGCTACAACCAAATGAATAAAATTCCCCAGACATTTCACCAACATGAAACCAACATGTCAACCTAGAGAACAGAGAAGCACTCTATCAGTGAGAGACCAAATGGGCTCCCCAAGTATAACTTTCAGTTGAAGAATATTTGAGCTTTAAACCATCCAATGAAGGTAATTAAAAATGAAAAGACTTGCATATTTATAGTTTGACTCTTCATAAGTTTTGAGTGTGAGAAAGAAAGAGACAAGGACAGAGAGACACTGAGAGGCAGAGAATCTGGGGAAAAAACACAAAAATAACAACCTTATTTGCATTTGCTTCTCCAGTTGGGGCATCAATTAATATATCTCAAATTGCCTTAGGACAGTGCCAGAAAAGATTAATGCAAAAGTGATGCCTCCTATCTTTTATCTCAATTGTGTGACAGAAGTCTTGCAAAGTTGAAAAGCTGCTAATTTAGCAGTCAACAGTGTCAAGTAAAATATCTAAACTGTATGTCTATAAAAGAACATCTTAGCCATAAGGCACAGCAAATATGCTTTAAAACAGTGCAGTCAGCAAATCTGCTTCAGGTTTTGAAATATCTAGAAATGACATTTATTAGAAAGAAACTATAATATATCAGCAATATAAAAAGCTGTCTCTTCATCACCATGGCTTTATTGTAGGCACTAATTTTGTGCAAAATCCTTTAGTTTCTTTGCAAAACACCTGCTGAATTTAAAGAAATATGGTGAGTGCACAGAGACAGATGCACCTTAATCACACAATGCTGAATTTGACTTCATAGTGCTTAACAATAAACGAACTGAGCATATCAGGACAGAGGCTTAACTCTTCCTCAAATTTGTAAAAAGTTTTCAATGAATATACCACTTATGCTGATTCCTTCTCTATCGAGTTGGAGGATATAAACAAATACCAATTATAAGAATCCCAATAGGCCGGGCATGGTGGCACACACTTGTAATCCCAGTACTTGAGAGGCGGAGACCGGAGGATCCGGGTTTGCGGCCAGCCTCAGCTACTTTAGTAAGGCCCTCCGCAACTTCACAAGACCCGGTTTCAAAATAAAGTATAAAAAATAGGGCCAGGGGTGTAGCTCAGAGATAGAATGCCCTTGGGTTTAATCCCCGGTACTGCAAAAAAAAAAAAAAAAAAGAATCCCAATAAGAAGGAATTTTTTAAATAAAATTATATTAAATCAAAGTCTATGGTCTGAAATTACACTCCTTTCTCCTGCGTCCCCTCCTCCCATTTCAATTTTCCTAGCTGGCTGCTTTCTGGCTACTTTTCTTCTTTGTAGTTTCCACCCATGCATCCATCCATTCGACCATTCATCATACCCTGTTTATTCTATCAGATTACTTGAAAATTTCATGTTATAGATGAATCTGCTTCAAGGTCAGATATGATGGCATTATGGCTCAGTAAAAGATGGAAATAGAATAAGACCATTTTCTCATTCTCTCTTCTGCTGCACACGATTAGTTTTATATGTTGATTGATTTTTGGTGGTAGGTTAAGTCGATTTCAATGAATTTCACTCACCCAGTGTTGACCAGATTAAGATCCAAAATTGTTTACCCATATCACTTTTTCTTTTCTCCCTTCCCAATCTTCTAATTCCTATGTTTAGAAGACACTCTATTTGCACATATATGAGAGTCTCTACATGTGCCTACATGGGCTCACATTCTCTAGTGAATTAACTATTCTTTCTTCATTGATTCTTATTTGCATTGTAATGTTAAATAATGGTACTTTAATTTTACTTCTTCAGATAAGCTGTGTGCTTGAGAAAACCATAAAACAATGAAACCTCATGAATATTTATATCAATGACTACACAGCATTATAGTCATAATCTCTGGAACTAGTTCTCACCAGTTCAGAATTAATTATCAAGTTCAGTTTTAATTGCATTCTTCTAAATTACAACCCTCCCCCTCCCCCAAAAAAGACTATAATGAATTATCTGGTAAGTACTTTACTGGGACTAATGCATCTAGGAGAGCTTCCTGAAATCCCATTCTTAACGTCTAATAACCAAACGAAGGCATATGATCCCAAACCAGCGTTCTAATCCTTGTTATCCAATGTATTAGACATTTGTGGCTGCTTCTTGGGGTTTAATATATTTCATTTTCACTCAATATTCACTAAGAATTTAATTGAGTTTGGGGAACTTTTTATTAAAAATTAAACCCTAAACACTCATTGTTTTGCTTTCTTATACTTGGGAATCTGAAATAGCATTCAGAAGGAGTATTTGGTGAGGTTATCTCTATAGAACAGATGTCCCCTTACCAAAAAAAAAGCTTCACACTTATGGGAGGAGTATTGGTGTATTTCACTTTCAGTACATGAGGTCCACCTAAAATTTTTCTGCATTGTTGTGAAATAAAGTAAATTTTAATAAAAGGCTTATTAAAGCCTTATTGAGTAAAAATTTGGGGTAAGTACTTATCTAAGAAGGTAAAATGTCTAAAAATATTTTTAGTGCACTCTTAAATAAAGACATGTAATTTATTCATAGTTAGGATGGGAATCAAAAAGGATAATGACAGGTATAATTTCAAATGAAAACCTAAATCTGTAGGTAAATACCATGGAAGCAACCAAGCCCCATTGATTCACCCAGTAGATTTCCTTGATTCAACTGAAAGTTCAGTCAAATATTATTGAAACCTTTGCCTTGAACATGCCTGGGATTTGAACCCAGGAATGTTGGGAAAAAGATATGCAAATAATATATTTTTACAATGTTAATGTGGAAGAAACACTTTAGCAGGAGGAAAGAATGTAATTATCAAAAAATTAAAGAAAAAGAAAATAAGTAACCACTTAGGGGTTGATATCAGTGAATCAGGATCAGGTTGGAAAACAATTCACAGAATCAGTATCAGGCTAGAAAATAATTTATAGAAAGCCCTAGGAGAAAGGTCTGACTTTGTTGTTGTTGTGGTTGTTTTTGTTTTTGATACTGGGGATTGAACCAAGGGACATTTTACCTCCAACCTGCAGCCCAGCCCTTTTTATTTTTTAATTTGAAACAAGGTCTAGTTAAGTTGTTGAGCCTGGCCTCAAACCTGCCGTCCTCCTTTCTAAGCCCTCAAGGACTGAGATTATAAGCATGTACCACTGTACCCAGCATAAAGGCCTGATTTTAAAACAAACTTTTGGTTTAAACAGAGGTCCAGTAACCATAAGCTAAAAATAATGTTTGAATGAATTTGTAAACACATGAAAGCACAAATAGATTCATATATTCATATAAAATAAATGCCTTAGACTTGAGACCCAAATTCTAGGAATTAAGTCTTTTCAAGGAAGAAGAATTTTAGTTGGAAGTATACTGGCTCACTGGTGTCTTTCCAAAGCCTCACACAAGGCTGGATTCAGTGAAGGAGTGAAGAATTGAGATTTTGAGAGTTGTTCCAGATCATAAGATAGAAATGTTATTTGTCTAGAAATCAGAAAGAAGATAAATACTGTCATAGGAGTGTATTTAATTGCATCTGTCTTTAATTCCAGATCTGCTCCTCAAATGTTCATTATGCTTCTGCTTCTTAGGAAGAATTTAATGGAGCTGCTGACAATGACACATATCATCCTTTGGGTTCGCAAGCCTCCTCACAGCTGCCTAGTGGGGTCGTGCCCATCCTGGGTAGTCTGGCAACTCATGCGGGCAGCTGCGCCCATGGAGCAGGCTCTGCCTTTGACATTATTTATGTGGCAGCAATTTGGAGTCACAGATTAGATCTTTTAAGAAAATCTTTTTCCCTCTCTCTGGCCAACAAATGATGGTACTGCCCTATTTCATCAATGTAACTCCATTTGAAGTGAGTTTAAGCTGAGCACCAGCTACATAAATGGAAGAGAATCAGATTAACATTTTGTATTCAGCCTCTTTTTCTGAAGGACAAAAAATATCCCAATTGTATGATTTTCATCATCTGCTACTTGAATCCCATTGCTGCCCAAATCAGGTACAGACAACGGCATCTGGGCTGTATGATTTGCCACTTTTAAAATAAAGTTTCAGAGCATGCCACCGTGTTTTGACACATTCATTCCATAATATATTAGACACAGTGGAGCTTCAGTCATTATTAAGCTTCTTACAAATGTCCAATTAGGAATACATAACATATAACATATGACACAGCATGTGTTTTTATCACACTGCATTAGAATCATTACTAAGGGGAGAGTAGATGTGGCATGCTGTTTTTACAATACAGCAACAATGTAGCAATGAGGATCATTGGGATAAAAATAGTCTAATTGTACACATAAACTGTCTTCTATGAACCTTATAGCAGATAATGTATACCGAAAATAAATTTTTATATTGCACCCCTACTTTATTATCTGTTACCTTCATTTAAATTCTAATATGATTCTGATATGGAAACTGTTCCATAAAAATACTGCTGCATCTACCTTTGACTGATTACATGAGTATTTCTCACAATTATACAACGAATATGCACCTCTCAGAACTAAGGGAAAGGTCATTTGGGGGGCAGTACTGGAGATTGAATTCAGAGGCATTCTACCTCTGAGCTACTCTCCATCCCTTTTTATTTTTGAAACAAGGTCTCGTTAGGTTGCTGAGGATCTTACTAAATTGCTGAAGCTTGTTTCAAACCTACGCTCCTCCTGTCTCAGCCTCCCAAGTACTGGGATTATAGGCATGCACTCCCATGCCCAGCTGGGAAATGCTAATTTAAAAAAAATCAGAAGTTAAAAGGCAGAATTATAATTAAAAGTGTGTAAGAGAATTAAAATATTATCCTTAAAAATAGATGAATATAAAAAGTAAAGAGTAAGAAAATGAAACCAATGACTTCTTCAGCAGTGATGTATTGATTGTGCTTTTCTCTAAATTTAAGGAAAAATTCCTAACGAATCAGAAAATTCTTATCTGTTTTTTCCCCATGAATGTTGGTAGCCTCTTATCTAACGATTGGTATGACTCTTATTTATCTTTATAAATTTATATACAGTACAGAAGCTCCGTGAGTTTTAATACATGCAGAAATTGTTAAGACTATCACTACCAACAGGATACAAAACAGTTCCAATATCCTACAGAATTTCCTCTTGCTAACCCTCTGTAGTCACACTCCCATATCCCCATGTCCCTAAAAAATGATATAACCACCCTGGAAGTGGACTGGCAAATTTCTTAATTTTTAATTTGACCCATAAATTATTACCATATTTACAGAATTGTCTAGGATGAAAATGTGACTTTAACATATTGGATATTGAATTATCGTAGAGAACACCACAGAAAGAGCCAAAAGAGTGAAAAAAAGTTAACATTTTTCATGCTGATGAAGACTGGAGTCTATAAAGAAAACCATCTTGCAGGTTATCCACTGTTGACACATACCTATGAAAAGTGAATGATGAAAAAACTGGAGCTCAGAAGTCCGTGAAATCATCTTCTTTATATATTCTCTTATAGGGGCTATCTCTCATAACCTGGTGTCTTTAGCTTGAGTTCAATCCGCATGTCACCTTATGTGGATATATGATTCCCCTAGCTCTGTGTAATGCTCTTTCGTGATGCATGCTGGAGCAATTACTCAGGATGAGTAAACTGGGCATTGATTTGGGGATAATAAACTCCCCCTGGCCCATGCACACTCAATAGCTGGCCTCTTGGCTCCAGCCACCAATCCAAATTCTTGTTATCCTCCTTTTATTTTTTTTCTACATCACCTTCCTATTATTTCATTCTCTCTTGAGCTTGCTCTTTTGTGTACAACCCTTACAGAGGGTTGGAAGCTAGCTTCTTAGAAGTATTACAAAAATACATAGTCTGTTTCCTTATAATTGAAAATTAAGTTTCCAGAAGCGAATGCAACCAACTTTGGTTGCATCCACCAAGTTAGAAGCGAATAAAGAAAAACAAGATTAAGAGAGTGTGATGATATAAAAAGTTCCTTCCATTGGGTGAGAGCTTGACCACATGAACTCTAAGGCATTTTCCAGTTCATAGTGGTCACTACTGGAGCACTATAATCTCTACTGGGATATGTTAATTTATAGCTGAATTATGCTGTGCCATCTCCCCACATCTACATGACCCCACCTGGTCATGTAGAACTCAAGTGAGTTTAACAAGCATTTATCTGCTTGTTAAATCAAGCTTCTGTAACTTTAATTAATGATTGACTTGTCACTAGTTTTATTTTATTTCAGACTCTGAATCTTCATTTGAGGGCAAATTATGCCCATCATTTGGCAAAACCTCTGCTGTGGTTGTCTGATGGGAGCCTTTTATGTAGCAAACTTTTATGACATGTCATATTGACATGACGTTCACTTCTCCGTGGCTTTGTACACTTAGACCATCATATTTCTACTTTCCACTGATTCTTCCCAAATGATTTAAAGTATGTAGTAATTCAGGATAATATGAGATGAAAAGAAAAGAAAACTTCATATAGAATTGAGGTTAAATATTTAAATGTGAAGTTAACAGTGAAGTGAGCAATGATAGGAAAGGAGAAAGTTAATCTTATACAATCTGTCTGTGAGGAAAACTGTGTCACTTAGGGGCCCATACAGAAGCATCCATTCAAAGATGTGTGCCAGCACACTCATACAAGACATGCACGTTGGAAATACTAACCGGCACAGATAAATTTTTAAAAATTATGCAGTGTGTAAAGGAGTAAACAGAGAATTTGGGTTAAGAAATCTGGAGTAATCCTATCATGTATAATTACAATGCACCAATAAAAGTACTATAGTACTTTAATAAGCATCTTTGACAGTATATGCATAAAGAAGGAGTAAGCAGACTTAGAATTATTTGAATAATATATAATTGAGTACATAGGAACACAAAAAGTCTACAATAAATTGTTGAACTTATAAGAAACTTTATAAACATCACTAAAATTAAAAATAATATACTGTATGTTTCTATATAGCAGCTAACACATAGAAGAAGTCATAAGTAAGATAGTATTTATTGTAGCCAAATAAAAATTCAAAGTTTAACCAACTATATGCAAAACTATCATGGAGATTTTTATATTGGGCTTTTAAAGATATTAAAAATAAGCCATCCTGCCGGGCGTGGTGGCGCATGCTTGTAATCCCAGTACTTAGGAGGCTGAGACTGGAGGATCGGGGCTCGCGGCCAGCCTCAGCTACTTAGTGAGGCCCTCTGCAACTTAGTGAGACCCAGTTTCAAAATAAAGAATAAAAAAATAGCCAGGTGTGGTGGTGCACACTTGTAATCCCAGTACTTTGGGAGGCGGAGACCGGAGGATCCAGGTTCGCGGCCAGCCTCAGCTCTCTCTCTCTCTGTCTCTGTCTCTCTCTCTCTACTTAGTGAGACCCTCCGCGACTTCGTGAGATCCGGTTTCAAAATAAAGTATAAAAAATATGGCTGGGGGTGTAGCGCGGAGGTATAATACCCCTGGGTTCAATCCCCGGTGCTGCAAAAAAATAAATAAATAAATAAATAAAACATAGGGCTGGGGGTATAACTCATAGGTAGAATGTCCCTGGGTTCAATCCCAGTACCTCACAAAAAAAAGAAAACAAAAAAATAAGCCATTCTTCCCAAGAATGTGATTTGTATTTTCATGCCAAAACAGAGCAATTGAATTAAGAGTGTGGTCAGTTTTATCTACAGAACTGATTTCTAAAATCTACTAATTTACCAATAATACATTCAGTCCACAGAGAACAAATACAACTCAGAGAAGAAAGAAAGAGAGCTCTGCATATTGAAATATACAAATCCTGGTGATTTTTCAATGGTGAACAACAACAACAACAACAAACTGAGTAAATGGGGAGATATATTCATGGATAGGAAGATTTATATCTCAGATATTTCACCTACATTGATCTATAGATTTATAGAGTCAGTGCTGTCCCAAAGTCACATTATTATCTTGCATGGGGCTTGACAAAATGGGTGCTAATTTATAATTAGTTATGAGTAAGAAGTTCTGGTGTGCTATTGCACAGTCAGGTGAGTATAGATAATGATAATGCACTGTATATTTCAAAAATCTAGAAGAAAGGATTTTGAATCTTTCACCATAAAGAATCGAGGAAAGTTTGAAGAGATAGGTATGTTTATCCTGATCTAAACATTTCACAAAGTATGCACATATCAAAACATCACATAATACCCCATAAATATGTATAATTTTATGGTTTTATGTACTAGTTAAAATAAATTAAAAACAAAAAAATTACATGAGAAGGTGGAGATGAAAAATAGTTAAAGTACATTAGAAGAATAGATGGTAGAAAATTTTGCTTTCCTAGTTATTAAGACTTAGAAATATAGTAATGGATACTATGTGTTTTGGTAAGCATTCTTGCAGCTATAATCTAAAAAATTGACCATGTAACTTAGAGGAAAGAAAATTTTTATTTTCTTACAGTTTGGGTTCAGTCCACATGAGGCTGAGGAAGTAAAGAAAGAGAGAATGCATGGGCTATGCTCCTCACCTCATGGAGGCTTGAAGCAAGAGAGAGAGCAAGGGGAGGAGGAACCATATATAATCCCCAAGGCTGCACCCCCAGGGACCCACTTTCAGCCCCACCCTACTGGCCTGGTTCACCACCCAGATAAATCCTTTGTAATGGATTAAATCCACTGCTGGGATTACAACCCTCATGACTCAATTATATCAGCTCCAAAAATTAATCAATGAGCTCTTTAGGGGACGTTCTATATCTAACTATAACACCATGTGATAGTAACAGAGACAGGCAAATATTTCAATAAAAATTTGAGGAAAGTGAAAACTAATAACAGTCATAAAAGAGAAAATAGTAAATATTCCTAGTAAAATTAGTTGTTTCTCTAGAAAATATTGAAATTTCCTAACATCAAATCCAAAACCCATTTTTGTAGATTACAGTCCTAATAATGAAAGTCTAAACTATAAATTACAATAGAAGAGAAAACTTTTAAAACATAGAATATTAAATGATTTCTTATGTGAGACATAAAATATTAACCAAAAAGGAAAATACTGATATAGCCAATTATATTAACAGTAAGATTTCCACTCATCAAAGTTATCTTAAAGTCAGAAGGGAAATGTACCAGGTGCTATATATATACATGTTTCGATCACACTAAACCTTAATATAATATAAGGTTACAATACACCAATAAAAGTATATTTAAAAAGATAAATAAAAAGTGAAGGTTTAACTAGGAAAAAAGACAATAAAAAACAATTTAAGTGTTGAAAGAACTAATTTCTAACATACATAAACTGAAAAAGGTTTAGGACCTAGAATACATACAGTAGCCCTACGAATCACAAAGAAAAAACAAACAACAATAATATGAGAAAAAACTCTATATAATTGAAAAGGGTAGATATGTAAATATTATTAGTTATTAGTTTAATACAAATTAATATTATAAGGGGATGTCATTTGGTTCATTCTATTGACAAAAAAATAGAGAAGAATTCAGCCTGAAAATACCAAGCATCTGTAAGCATGTGGAGCAAATAAATGAAAATATCCAACCTAAAACTAGAAACTTTTAGGACACCATATATACTGTTATTTGGTGTGTGTGCAAATTTGTATCATTGCTTTGGGAAATCAGCACCATTATATGATAAGTTTATGATGACCTTATCCTCTAAGATTTCCATTCCATTTCTTATAATATAATGTTTAAAATTTCACTGATATGTGTCTGAAAATATATGATCAATAAAGTTCTTAGCAGGAGTTATGACAACAGCAAAATTTTAAAAAATTTAGAAGTATTCCATTAGGACATTATAGTCTTTTCATTTAATGCTATATAACAATGAATTAAACTGTAGCTACAGACATACCTACATACAAATCTCATGATCATAATGGTAAATTTAAAAATCAAATTAGAATTAAATATAGAAATGTATTCCATTAAGCTGACTAATGTCACTCTACTCTGTGCACCAATGAGTATATTTTGAAGCAGGTCTTGCAGACAAATTACAGGGATTAGGGAGACATTTTCCTCTGATAATTCTATTGTTCGAAACCCTACCATCTATAACACACACACATACACAACCCTCATGTGCACACACATTTTCTCAATGGATCATTACACCTGTCCCTTGTTCTGTTATAGAATACATGAAACTGAAGCTCATAAAGGTGAAGTGACAGTAATAGCATTGTAATGGTTTGGATTTGGAATGTCCCCCACCCTTCACAGAAACAAGGTAGCAATGTTGGAAATGGGGCTTGGTTGCTAAGGAGGAGTACCTGGGGATGTAGCCTTGGAGATTATATATCCTTCCTCCTCCCTCTGCTTCCTCTCTTGCTTCTGGCCTCCACGATGTGAGAGCAGAGGTTTGCACGGTTTTAAGGGTGAGAGCGAGATAATAGAGGAGCGCCACACTCCAAGAGATCAAATTAGGAGTCTTTATTGCAAAAGCTGGCGACCACGAGCAGACTAATGTCCCAAAGAACTCACAGCTCTGATCATAGTTGTGGGCAACTATTTAAAGGCAAAACCCACATCCTGTTTCAAACTTAGAGAAAAAATAAAAAGGGATGGGGACTAGCAGAGCATAGTACCGAAGCCAAAATTAGCAGTTTGAAGTTAATCTTGGAGAACAATCAGGGGAGGTATTTCTGAGAGTCGGGTGTACCTGCAATTCTCAGAATGGGGGTGGAGAGTCAGCCTGAACCTATCATGACCACAAAATAGAGGCATGGAAACAAAATGGAATCAATGCTGCTATATATAGTTCAGCATGCTTGCTCTCTCTGCTTCCTGCCGCCATACTCTGAGCTTCAGACCCTGGCCTTACATGGACTAAATCCAGAATCTCTAAAAAACTGTGAGCAAATAAATCTTCCTTCCTCTAAGTTATGTGGTCAGTCATTTTGGATTATAGTTGTGAGAATGTTAACTGGAATAAGCATACGAACAGCATGTAGAATAACAGGAAAACTTGAGTGATTTTAAACACCACCACTACCTTTTCCATGATACTTACCATCTAATCATCACCATCAATTCTCTACCCATTAGTAAGTTAATACTGATACCTGAGCTTTCAAAGTGTGCATTGGTCAAACCCATTTCATGGTCCTCTTGCAACCTTAACAATGACCCCAGATGCCAGGCTGTTCAGGTATCATCATTCACATTTTCCTAGGAAGCTGAGACCAATAGTAACTGATCATATCTCTAATAGGCATTATAGTAACTCCATTATATTACCATTATACTTGGATATTTATAATGTGAGTTTCACAGTCAGAATTATTTCACTTGCAAATGACAAAAAATATTTTTAAACAGGAAGTGGACTTATGCCTTATGTAACAAGACCAACAGAAAGGCATTCTTCCACAACCCTCACCATTATTTACCTCAGCTTGTAATTATCATTCTCAGCCACCAATTCCTCCATGAAGGTGGAACCATGGTCATCAATACCTCTAATCTTTCACTACCACCCTTGTGTACCCAAACATCCCTCAATATACACTTTTATTGGTGCATTATAATTATACATCATAGTGAGGTTCAGAGTAATAGAAACATACATGCACCTAGCACTTGGTGTGTTTCCCTCCAGACCCCACCCCACTCTCTCCCTCTCCCATACATATTACTGATATGGTATTGATAACTTCATTTTTGTACAAAGCATTATTTGAACCTACTTCCTTCATCAAGTCTCCTTTTTCCACTCTCCTCCTCCCTCCCCAAATCTTCTTCCACTATTATAATGGTATCTCTCAGTTATCTGAAGTCTTTTGTGTGTCCCAATTTCTCTCTGGCTTCCATATATGAGATAATACATATGACCCTTCACTTTATGAGATTGGCTAATCTCACTTAGCATAATACTCTCTAATTCCATCCATTTTTCTGCAAATAACATAATTTTTTCTTTATGGCTGAATAAAATTCCATTTTGTATATGTTGACAGATACCTAGGCCAGTTCCATCATTTGGATATTGTGAATTGTGCTGCTATAAACATGAATACACATGTATCACTATAATTTTCTGACTTCAACTCCTTTGGAAAAATACTCAGGAGTGGTGTAGCTGGGTTATATACTGGTTCCATTCCCAGTCTTCTGAGGAACCTCCATACTGATCTCTGCAGCCTCTGTACTAATTTGCAAGCCCACCAACAATGTATACATGTTCTTAGTTCCACACATCCTTACCAGCACTGATTATTATTTCTCTTTTTATGTGTGTGTGGGGGAGTACTGGGAATTGAACCTATGGGCATTCTATCTCTGAGCTCACCCCTGTACTTTTTATTGTTTTGTTTGGAAGCAGGGTCTTGCTAGGTTGTTGAGAGTCTCACTATGTTGCTGAGGCTTTCCTTGAACTTGGGATCCTCCTGTCTCTGCCTGCCAAGTATCGGGATTACAGGAATGAACCACCATGCCTGACTGTATTATTGATGATTTCCATTCTAAATGGAGATACTATTTCTTAATGATTTCAGGAAACAATAAAGGATGTACTTATCTCTATCCCAGTTTATGTGTTCCAGTTATAACAAGAGGAATTGAATGTCTTACCAGAAGAAGAGAAGATTAGAACACTATTCTCCCCACCTGACCATGTACTTCACAGTTTCCCTCCCATTTCAGATAAAGCAACTGAGGACCAATGTCATTCACTGATTCACAGATGTACATACAGTGAGTAGTGGAAACTTGACTATTCCCAGTTCTTCTGAGTCTTGTATCAATATTTCTCAATGCTAATACCTTACTGAAAGTTTTAGAAAGGCTTCTTGTTACAGAGCTTGGTGTGTCCCACTCTTTTCAAAATAACAGCCAGCTCCTTGGGCAGCATGGATGATTGCTTCAAGCACTACCATCAGTGGATGATTAGTAGATTCCATTTGAGCTGGGAGGGTGGAAATTGACCAAAATTGTATCCTGGTCTCCCTAGATTCTGACACAGTAGCATTTGTTCCCATAAGTGCTCTTTACTTGCAAGTGTTGGACAAGGCAACACTCTCCAGCAGACAGATAGATTAACTCCCAGTGGTAGCTATAATTTTCTTAATGATAAAATCCTTTGGGGGCTAATTTATACATCATCTGTTTTTGGCACTGGAATCCTTCCTAAACATTTCAAAGGGTGTGCTCATACTAACACAACACCTGAAGCAATGCTTTGCAAATCTCTGGTCTTGAGTAAGTGGATTATTATATTGATTTAAATACAAGTCACAGCTGTATGAATTGGGAAAACCAGCAACAAATATTTATTAAGCACTGCCTTGATGTTCAGACTAATTTTGTAAAAACTGAAGAAAGAAGCATTAGAACCCTTCTGAGTAGTTAGAAAAAAATGACTAACTTATAAAGAATTGTTTAGCGTTGAGTTCTAGAGTACTTGGCACAGATGATTTTCACTGTAGGGGCTTGGCAAAGAAGAAGTATGAATTAGCGATGACAACAGCAAGGACTCTGAAGTGGACCTTGAATGAATGATTCAATAGCTGGAGGAAGGGGAGCAGGGAATACAGGATATTTCAGTAGGGTACATTACCAGCAATTGTGCTGAAGCAGGGCAGCCCTAATTACCTTAATCTGTTGCTGCTAACTTAATTGAGCATCTTCCATACTCAAGGTGCTTTGAAGAATAAAATGATGAGCAAGATTTCTTTCTTCCAGCATCCCCCTAAATTAAATAGATAGCAAGATAAATAATTATACAGAACTTAAAAATACAAAATATGAGAAGTGGTTTTATGGATTGAGATTCAGAATCATTGGGAAAGTGAATAGAACTAGGTACCTGCAGTCCAACTTGTGGCTTCTAATTCAGTGTGGCTAGGCCTGACCCAGGAACCAGTTAGAAGGCTGGCTGTATAAATATGCAGTTATAAATAGGAAAGGAAAATAGGCTGGGAGGGACGCAGCAAAATGAAGAGCAAGGGAGGCACAGACATGAAAAGCAGGAAGGAAGAATGAACATGCTCTGTGGCTGATAGAATCCAAAACGTCAATGTCATTAATTCCAATCCTAAGAGACAGGGACAGTAATGATGCAGTTGTTAGGCTCTCAAGAGTGGAGCTGGTTTAGATGGGTGAGGCGATGAGAGATGGATTTAGACATGCTGGAGTTTGAGGAAACCACATTTCCAAGGTAATCATCACATGACTCAGCTCCTCAATATCTTTGTAGACACAGCATTAGAAAAGAAGAGGGGCCGATTTTATATTAAGCCCAAGAGGAAGAGAATGAGCAAGAAGAAGAAATGAAAAAAGAGGGGGAAAAATCAAGAGAATTCTTGCTAAAGATGGATGGAGGTTCTGAAATAAGTTTAGTCCAAGCAGGAATCAATAAAGGCAATCATGTACAATCAACACTTATGTGGATTTAAGTCATGTGATTCAAGAGCTTAAAATAGAGTTGAATTAGACCAGATGGCAGCTTGCAGAGCAATGGTGTAGGTGCAAGAATGCTTTACTTAAAGGAGATTTCACTGAGGTGTTACTGGCAGACAGAGCATTTTACAGCAAGTGAGGCAGGATTCAGAGTAAATCACAGCTGATGGTAGAAGTGGGTGTAACATAAGCAAGGCTTTATGGAGAGGTATAAGTGTTTCTACTTATATATATGCAGCATTGAGGAGACAAAAAAAATCACTTGAAAGTTTTCTGTCAGGGTGCGCTCCTCTTTTCCCATTCACAGGCAATTTACTTTGAGCTGAATCCTGAAAAGAACATCTTGACATCTAGCAACAGTGTCAACCTTTTAGGAAGCTTTTCAATATTTATACCTCAGAACACTACATAAGTTTTCCCTTTCAGGATAAGTCCTGCGTATGTACTGGGGTGTTTGTTTGTTTGTTTGTTTGTTTTTGACAACACTGTCCTGCCTCACATCTGCATGTAGCTCCATACATTTACTTCTTTTCACCTTTCTTGTTGTTATTGGGGGAATTTCACCTCACTTTCCCCTCATTCCAAGGGGGAGAGACCCAACTTAACAGATATCGACTAGAATTTTATTGAGTAGATAGAACAGTTTGGAAAAAACTGACATCTTATCAATGGTGAGTCTTCCAACCAAGAAAACAGCTTAGCTTTCCATTTATTGAGGTCTTTTCAAATTTCTCTCAGTAATGTTTTGTAGTTTTCAGTCTACAAGATCTGCACACTTTCTGTCAAATTTGTCATTACCTGCTTCATATTTAAGGCTTTTAAAAATGATAGCTATTATTTAAATTTCTGATTGTGTATTTCTAGTATATTAAAATACAAATGATTTTTGTAGATTGATCTTTTGTACTACAACTTTCCTTAACTCACTTCTTATTAGCATATGTTCCATAGCATTCTCAAAATAGGGGATGACATCTGCAACATAAAGATTTTCTTTCTTTTCTTTTCTCTCCTTCTCTTTTTCTTTCTTTATTTGAATAATTTTTATTTTCTCTTCTGGCTAAATGCACTGGATAAAATCTTAAATATTATATATTGAACTAAAGTGGCAAAGGTGAGCATATTTGCCTTGTTCTTGACCTTAGATCTTTCACATTTAAGTACAAAGTTAACGGCTGGTTTTTCATATATGCCCTCTATCAGAGTGGAGAAGCTACCTTGTACTCAAAATTTCTGAAAGTTTTATTTTTCTTTTTAATCAAGAATAGATATTGGATTCCTCAAGTTCTTTTTATGTATTTATTACCATCTTCTTTATTTTATTTTCAGGCTATTAATATGGTACAATGAATGGATTTTTTCAAATGTTAAATCAACTGTGGATTCTTGTATAAACACCATTTTATCATGATGTGTTATGCATTTATATGTTGTTAGATCCAATTTAATAAAAATTTTTGGAGAATTTTCACTTATATTTAATGAGGATATTGGTTTGAAGTTTTCTTTTCTTGTAATATCATTGCTAGTTTTGGTATCAGTGTAATATGGTGTCAAAGAATCAGTTGGCAAATATACCATTTCTTCAATTTTGGAAGAGTTTATATAGAATTTGTATTATTGTTTACTTAATAGTTTGGCATAATCCACACTGAAACCATCTGGTCCTGGAGTTTTCTACATAGGAAACTCTATATAGGAAGGTTATTTAAACTAAAATATATTTAATATAAAATTTAAACATGTTATCTATTTCTTCTTTAGTAAAGTTTAGTAGTTGTATCTTACTATTTCTTATAAATTTGAGAATTTATTAGAATAAAATTATCAATAATATTCCTTCTTTCATCCCTGATAATAATTTTCTATTTTCATGATCAGTGTGACTGAAAATATATCATTGCATTTATCTTTTCTAAGAAACAGCTTTTGGTTACATTTTCTCTGTTCCATTTCATTAATTTCAGTGGTAATATTTGTTGTTTTTATTAACACTTCTTATCCTTTCCTGGTTTTAATTTACTATTCTGTTTCAATTTTTCAGGTAGAATCTGAAGTCATCGATTGAGAACATTTACGTTTCTCAGTGAGCAATGATTTAGCTATATTCAAATTTTATGAAGCTGGTTGTGATGTCACACAACTGTAATCCCAATTGTTGTGAGTCTGAGACAGGAGAATTACAGGTTTACGGCCAGCCTCAGCAACTTAGCGAGACCCTATTTTAAAATAAAATAATAAAAAGAACTAGAGATATAGCTCAGAGGTGGAATGCCCCGAGTTCAATCCCCAGTACCAAAGAGAAAGTGTTGGACACATTTTTATTCAGCTTAAAATACTTTATAATTTTAGAAGTGTTTCATATTGTCAAAGTATTTGTGCAATTTCCAGAGATTTATTTTATTAATTCAAATTTAATTCCAGTTGGAGATACAGGAAGGACTCTAAAGCTGGACTTAGTGCCACATGCGTGTATGAAGGTCACAGGTTCAAGACCAGACTCAGCAATTTAGTGAGGACTTCAGCAACTTAATGAGCCCATTTAAAAAAAAATAGGACTGGGGGTGTAGCTCAGTGGTAGAACACCCATAGATTCAATCTCTAGTACCACAAAAAATAAATAAATAAATAAAAAGAGGGACTCAAAGCCAACACAGTATTCTCCTGTACACAGTTTTCATAATTTTGGTTTGTGCCTCTAGAACTCTGGTCCTTCCTGAACTTTTAACTCTGTCAATTCAACTCAGGGAATTCAGCAGACTCTACCTGAAACCCCCTTCTATCTATGTGTGTATAAGTATGTGTGTGTGTGTTACTGGAGATTGAACCCAGGGGCTGAGCTATACCCATGGCTGTATTTTATTTTTTATTTTGAAACTGAGTCTCACTCAGTAGCAGAGAGCCTCACTAAGATGCTGAGGCTGGCCTTAAAGTTGTGATCCTCCTGTCTCAGCCTCCCAAGTACTAGAATTACAGGCATGCCCCACCAAGCCCGGCTTCACCTTCCTTGAAATTCTCTCCAGACAATAAGCTGAGTTATCACAGGGTTCACCATTCTCATTTCTCATCACACAGAAATCCTGTTCGTTGTTGTCTGATTTCAAATGGCTTGAAATCTGTTCTTTCATATATTATGTATAGTTTTATACTTTATTTGGGGGAGATAAATCTGGTCTATGTATTTACATCTTAAGCAGAAGTTATATCTTTCATATCTTTAAAACTACTTATTAATTTTATTAGTCAAGTCTATCAGTTTCTTATATTTTGAAGTTTATTACATCTATAGGATATACTTGTGTATCTAAGCTTCTCTATATGTACTCTTTTTAGTTTTATAATTTAAACTTTTATATTTAAATCTATAATCATCCCAGAATAGAAATTTTTGAAGTGCTAACTTGTTTCCATTTTTAAATTTATTTGTTATTGTACTAATTGTTTTGATATCCTTCTTTCCTTTTCTGTATATGTCTCAGTTATATTCTGAGTGGTTTCCTTGGAGAATAAAATTAACATATTACATTTATAACAATGTAGTTTGAATAATACCAGTTTAGTTTTTACAGCATATAAACACTCTGATACATTTCTATTCTTCTCCCTGTATATTATATCATTGTCACAGATTACATTTTTTATACTGTGCACCCATTAACATAGATTCATAATATGGTTTTATGCATTTTTCTTTTCAATAATATAAGTAAAAAAGTGGAGTTACAAACCAAAAGTATAATCATACTGACTTTTCTATTTATCTACATAGTTACCTTTACTAGTATTCTCAGTTTTTATTTTATGGTTTCAGATACTGTCTCATACTTTTTTATTTCAGGCTAAAGAACTCCTTTCAGCAATCCTTGGAGATCACTTCTAATAACAAACTCTCTCAGCTTTTGCTTATCTGGAAATGTCTTAATTTTTCCTTTATTCTTGAAGAATAGTTTTACCAGATGTAGAATTGATGGCTGATAGGTAGTTTCCCCCCTTTCCTTCAAAAAATATAAATATATTACTCCTTTTGGCCTGTACTGTTTCTGATAAGAAATCAGCTGTTCATCTTACTGGGGATTCCTTGTTATGTAACAAGTCTCCTCTCTCTTTATTTTTGAGTTTTGAGATTTAACAACAATGTGTCTCAATGTGGATCTCTTTGAATTTATCTGATTTGTAATTCTTATCTTGGAATCATTTCACCACCCTTTATACTGACTTTTGTCAGATTTAGGTAGATTTGAGGTAGTATTTAAGTATTTTCTATCCCTTTTCTGTCTCCATTCCTGAGACTCCCATGATGCATAGGTTAACATGCCTGACATTGTCCAATAAATAGGTCCTTAAGTTCGTTTTCTTCACCCTTCTCTCTTTCTCCTCCTAAGACTAGATAACTTCTACCAGTTTGCTGAGCCTTTCTTTTGCCTGATCAAATTTGCTGTTGTGCTTTTCTACTTCCAGGCTTTCTCTTGGTTTCTTTGATAATATCTATCTCTTCCTATTGCTATTCTCTTTTTATTCATACATTATTTTACTAATTTTTCACTCTATATCTGTGATTTCCTTTAGTTCATGATTTTCTTTAGTTCATTAAGCACATTTAAGGCAATTGGTTTAATAACTTTGATTAATACTGTTGTTGAGAATTAGACATTCTGAGTATTTTGAGAGGGCAACTAGAAATTTGATTCTTCTATTTCTCAAGGTTGCTAATTTAGTGTTCTTGGGAGATTGAGCTATCCTTTATAGACTTTTCCAAAATATTTTTGAAAAGTGGGTATTTCTTTTATTATGGTACTGGGGATTGAACCTAGGGGTGTTCTACCTCTGAGCAACACCCCACCCCTATTTTATTTTTTAATTTTAAAACATGGTCTCACTAAGTTGCAGAGAGTCTCACTAAGTTGCTGAGGTTGGCCATGGACCTGTGATCCTCCTGTCAGCCTCCCAAGTACTAGGATTATAGGCGTGCACTATCACATCTAGCTGGAAAGTGGGTATTTCTTATTGGGTGCAGTCACTGAAGTTTCTCTTCCATGCAGTCATCCAATAACCTGACAGAGATTGCTTCAAAAACAGGAAAAAAAGAAATGTGTGATTTATTTCTCTCCTCCTCTCACCTTTTTTGGGGGGGTTGGGGTGGGATGGGAAAAATGTTCCTGCCTCCTTCAAATTTCTTTTTTTTTATTTTTTGCGGTAGCAGAGATTGAATGCAGGGGCATTCTACCTCTGCGCTACGCCCCCGGCCCTATTTTTTATACTTTATTTTGAAACCAGGTCTCACGAAGTTGCGGAGGGCCTCACTAACGAGAGAGAGAGAGAGAGAGAGAGAGAGAGAGCTGAGGCTGGCCGCGAACCCGGATCCTCCGGTCTCCGCCTCCCAAAGTACTGGAATTACAAGCCTGCGCCACCACGCCCGGCTCATGCCTCCTTCAAATTTCTGATAGACAGCTCCAGGTTAACTACTGTTAGTTAGAAGGAAGCTTCTATACTAGTGTTTCATGATATCACCAGTTCAACTAAATGCAAAATCTCAAATTTGGGGAGGACAAAGTCTCAATTATTTGTCCTTTATTCAAATATCTACTTTAGGAATGGTGTATTGCATCCCCACCACAAAGGCAGAATTGAGGAACAGTGGGTGGTCACTGGTTCAGGCATGCCATGCCTGAAAGATCAGGAGCTTCTCCACTCACCAAACAAGTGTCTATCTATGTATGGGTCAATATGTAAAACTATCCTTTTTATTTATTTGGTCAATTTGTCTCTTCCTCAAGAAGTGATACAGCTTTATTTATTCTTTTTTTTAACTTTTTATGTTCATTTATTGGTGCATTGTAAATTGTAATTATACATTTTGATATATGTCAGGGTATGAACATCATACATGCACACATTGCACATTTAGCCCTCCCTCCAATCCCACCTTATTCCCTCCCCCTCCCCTCCCTTTCATGCTCCAGATAGTGATTGAGTCTTATAGGTTTGTGTATGTACATACATGTGCTATAGTGTGTTTCCCTCCACTCCCCGCCCAACTCCCTCAGTTAGGTCGCCTTCTTTGTCCATCTAA
>PVJS01017664.1:0-35845 GCA_004027185.1 Glis glis
AGGAGGAGGAGGAGGAGGAGGAGGAGGAGGAGGAGGAGGAGGAGGATGCGGAGGTGGTGGAGAGGATGTGGAGGAGGCAATGGAAGATGAGGGAGCGGAATAGGAGGAGGAAGAGGTGTAGGTGGTAGTGGAGGTGGAGGAGGAGGAAGAATGGAGGATGAGGAGCTGGAGGATGAGTTGGATGATGTAGAGGAGGAGGAGGAGGCAGAGGTGGTGGAAGAGGCGGAGGAAGGAAGGAGGAGGAGGGGTTGAGGAAGAGAAGCAGAGGAGGATGAAGAGGTGATACAGAAGAACGGTGGGGGAGGTGGAGGAGGAGGTGGAGTGGGAAGAAGAGATGGAGGAAGAGGAGGCAGAGGAGGAGGAGGCAGAGGTTGTGGAGGGAGCAGAGGAGGTAGAGGTGGTGGTAGAGGAGGAGTTGAAGGAGGAGGAGGAAAAGGAGGTGGTGGAGGAGGAAGAAAAGGAAGAGGTGGAGGAAGAGGAGGCAGAGGCGGCAGCGGAGGAGGAGGTTTTGCAGGCTGAGGAGGATGCAGAGGTGGAGGAGGAGGAGGAGGAGGAGGAGGTGGAGGAGGAGGAGGAGGAGTCAGCGGAGCGTGGAAGAAGCAGAGGAGGCGAAGGTGGTGGAGGAGGAAGAGTGGAGGAAGAGCGGAGGTGCTGGAGGAGGAGGAGAAGGCAGAGGTGGTGGAGGCAATGGAGGAGGAATTGGAGGAGGAGGAGGAGGAGGAGGAGGAAGAGGTGGAGGAGGAGGAGGTGGAGGAGGAGGAGGTGGAGGTGGTGGAGGAGGAGCAGAAAGAGCTGGTGGAGGAGACAGAGGAGTAGGTGGTAGAGGAGGAGGAGGAGGAGGCAGTGGAGGCGGAGAAGGCGGAGGAGGTTGAGGCAAAGGAGGAGGAGGAGGAGGCTGTTGAGGCAGCGGAGATGGAAGAGGAGGCAGAGGAGGCAGAGGAGGCAGAGGAGGAGGCAGCGGTGCAGGATTAGGAGGAGGAGGTGGAGGCGGAGGAGGTGGTGGAGGTGACAGAGGCAGAAGAGGAGGCGGCAGAGGAAGAGGAGGTGGTGGAAGTGGAGGAGGAGGAGGAGGCAGAGGAGGGTGGGGCAAAGGAGGAGGCAGTGGTGGAGGATTAGGAGGAGGAGGCAGTGGTGGAGGAGGACGATGAGGAGGAAAAAGAGGAGAGGAGGAGGAGGAGGAAGAGGAAGAGGAAGAAGAAGAGGAAGAAGAAGAAGAAGAAGAAGAAGAAGAAGAAGAAGAAGAAGAGGAGGAGAAAAGAAAGAAAGAAGGAGGGAGGGAGGGAGGGGGAGAGGGGAGGGGAGGAGAGGAGAGGAGAGGAAAGAAGGAAAGGAAAAAGAGAAAGGCAAGCCCCGGTAATCCACTCTAAAGAAGTGGCAAATGTTTGTGGTTCAGTTACAGTTCTGAAAGACATGCAGTGGAGGAAGAGGAGGAGGAGGAGGAGGCTGAGGCAGAGTTGAAGAAAAGAAGTAGGCGGTGGATGAGGAGAAGGAGGAGACAAAGTGTTGGACAAGGAGATTAAGAAGAAAAAAGATGGAGGAATTGGAGGAGGTGGAGGAGGAGGAATTGGAGGAGGTGGAGGAGGTGGAGGAAGTGGAGGAGGAGGAGGAGGCTGTGGAGAAGGAGAAAGGTGGTGGAGGAGTTGGAGGAGGAGGAGGAGCAAGACGAGAAGAAAGGTGGAGGAAGAAGAAAGATAAGGAAAGAAGATGGAGGAGTTGGAGGAGGAGGAGGAGGAGGAAACGAAGACAGCACTTTCCCTTTGATCGGGTTGACTGACTCTTGTTCCCTCTTCAGATCTGGGCTTAGAGGCCTCTCTGGTCTCGTCTTGGTTGGTTCTTCCTCTGCGAGCCCACAGACTCCTGTCCCCTGCACACCGCAGCGCTTCTGTCGCCGCACGGTCCTTTCCTGTTTGCTCCTTGACTCCCTCCTAGACTCTGAGCCACAAGGCCGAGTCTTTCTGGTGTCTACCATCATGCCCAGCTCTGGACCTAGTCATTTTTGTTGATCAAATCAATTAGTTAAATAAAATGACTGGACCACAGAGGGTGGTGATCGACAGTGTGGTCAGAGAGAGCAATGTTCTTTTTTTTTTTTGCGGTACCGGGGATTGAACCCAGGGGCGTTCTACCTCCGCGCTTCACCCCCGGCCCTATTTTTTATACTTTATTTTGAAACCGGGTCTCACGAAGTTGTGGAGGGCCTCACTAAGTAGAGAGAGAGAGAGAGAGAGAGAGAGAGAGAGAGAGAGACGGAGAGAGAGAGAGAGAGAGAGAGAGAGAGAGCTGAGGCTGGCCGCGAACCCGGATCCTCCGGTCTCCACCTCCCAAAATACTGGGATTACAAGCGTGCGCCACCATGCCCGGCCAATGTTCTTTATTAACTGGCCCTGCTGTGTGACAAGAAGCCTCAGGGCTGGGTCTGAGGAAGGAGGCTGCACATAGAACTGGACTTAAAAGGTGAAGTTACTGTGTACCTGTTTCTGCTGGGCGTGGTGGTGCACACCTGTAATCCCAGCACTTGGAAGGCTGAAACAGGAGGATCGCAGGTTTGAGGACAGCGAGACTCTCAGCAACCCAGCAACCCTGTTTCAAAATAAAAAAGGGCTGGGGGTGTAGCTGGGGGTAAAGTGCCTCTGCGTTCAATCCCCAGTACAAAACAAACAGTGTACCTGTTTCTGCCAGAATCAAAGAGAAGAGGCCTTGTCTTCCCAGACTGAGCGGTGTCATTGTCTTGGCCCCAAGCATTATCTAAACATTGCCCTGCACCTGCTAGGGTCAGGCTGCATTTTGGGACTTATTCCATGAAACACCCCTTCTCCCTATAACAACATCCTTTGCTTTATTTGGAAGGACCCCATTGCAATCGATTGAAGTTTCTTTTACTTTCAGCGAAGGGCCTCCCTGACCCAACCCCTCCGCCAGAGAATTCAGTAAGTAGTGCGTTTACATCATTTAGTAGATGTTCCTTTCATAGGAGACGGGGAGAAAAAATTTCATCCCAAGCAAATATTTCACTGTTGATCATTTTGTTTAAATATCCTCCCCTCCTCAAACACTTGTACGTTTATTCAGACATTTAGTCCAAAGAAGAAAATCACCCTTGTTCTTCAGGGTGTTGATTCGTAAAGTGGGCAGTTTCGGGGAAATAAGCAGACTAACGTGCTTATGCAGGCGGCGGAAGGCAAGCCTGGCTTGAGGTAGCAAGTGACACGGTGCTCGGGACTGAGCTGGACTCGGCTACAGCTTAGCTCACCTAACTCCATCAATATGGCATCAGGTGAGGAAGCTGGCTCAGGGATGTTTTATGATTTTCACAACTAGATCTTAGAACTGGTACTGGAATAGTTTAAACTGGAACCTAGGCTCCCCTGGCCCCAAACCCTCTGCCCCTAACCACCCGGCTATGCTGCACGCTTAAAGTATACACCAGCTGGGCGTGGTGGCGCACGCTTGTAATCCCAGTACTTTGGGAGGCAGAGACCGGAGGATCCAGGTTCGCGGCCAGCCTCAGCTTTCTCTCTCTCTCTCTCTCTCTCTCTCTCTCTCTCTCTCTACTTAGTGAGGCCCTCCGCAACTTCGTGAGACCCGGTTTCAAAATAAAGTATAAAAAATAGGGCCAGGGGCGTAGCGCGGAGGTAGAACACCCTATCAATCCACGGTACCCCCCCCCCAAAAGTATATACCATAGCCAGACATGGTGGCACACGATTGTAATCCCAGTACTTGGGAGGCTGAGACAGGAGGATTGCAGATTGAAGGCCAGCCTCAGCAATTTAACAAGGCCCTCTGCAACTTAGTGAGACTCTGTTTCAAAATAAAAAAGTAAAATAGGTCTGGGGGTGTAGCACAGAGGTAGAATGCCTCTGGGTTTAATCCCCAGTCACACACACACACAAACACACACACACACACACGTATATACTGTGCACCCCTGGCCACCTGTTTTTATAAAAAGGTCTCAGTAAGACACAGCCACACCCATGCATTACTTGTCAGCCTTGGTGACTTCTGTGCCCAAGGGTGGACTCCGTGGTGCCACAAAGACCTGCAGGTTCTCAAGCGTTTACTCGTTGGTCCTTCACAGAGAGGGTGTGCTGACCCCCACGCCACCCAGTATTTTATCAAGTGTAAAAAACAAACCCCAACATGATAACTGCCTTACTTCCCCCTCCCTAAGACACGCACAGATAATGGTTAAACAAGGCCAGAAAGAAATGTGTATATATGTTTAAGAAATGGGTTAAAGACATAGTTTTCTTTCTGAGGGATGGGGAGTTGTTCTAATAACAAAGTTTTTAAATTAGAAAGTTAATTGAATTTTTTGCAAAGTCAAGAAGAGGTGGGACGTGTCTGTTTGATCTGGCTGGTGTTGGCAAGACGCAGTGTTTTCTCCCTGGGCTGGAATTCGGGGAGGGGGGTCTCAAAAGGCGAATCATTGCGAATCGTGGGAAACATCAAAACCTCCTGTCTGCTGGGGCCGCTTACACATTATTTGTATGGCCTTGGAGTTGGGCTCCATGTCTAACCCTGGAGCAGGGCAGGGGTGGGTGGGGAGAACATCCCCCAGAGGTGCTTCTGGGGCCTCCCCCTGGCCGCTGGTGCTTGGGAGGAGTGTGTGTGTGTGTGTGTGTGTGTGTGTGTGTGTGTGTGTGTGTGTAGAACACGGCATTTGAGTGTAGGGTCGTGTTTCTGACTAGCTGGCCCACCCGGGGCAGTGATGCAGCCATCGCTCCACCAGGAGAGCTGGGCTCTGTGGAGCAGAGACCGCTGCAAGAGCAAGGTGAAGAGGACAGGGAAAGCCGGAAGCAGCCAAGCCCCGTAACCCACTCTAAAGAAGTGGCAAATGTTTGTGGTCCAGTTATGGTTCTGAAAGACATGTTAGACCCGGTGGCTGCTCGGCCCAGCGCCTGTGTGCATCTTGGCTCTCAGACCAGAGACCCAGAGGTGGCGTCCCCAAGGCTCCACTTTTTCTTTGTCTGTACTGAGAACGTTCCTTTAATTCCCTGAGAAGCTCAAACTTTTCAGTGTTCAGATCTCCTCTTCAACAAAAGGTTTTTCTTCGCCAGGCACGGTGGCACACGCCTGTAATCCCGGTACTTGGAGGCTGAGACAGGAGGATCGCAGGTTCAAGGACAGTCTTAGCAACATACTCAGCATCTCCTATCGCCTGTCTAATGGGCATTTCAAACTTCATGCAGCCCAGGCTAACTCCTGGTGGAAATCACACGTGGTCACACACCCCCTCCCTTGGTCTTCGCCTGTTTTTGCTCAAGATTCCAAAGAAGCTATTTTATTTATGTTAAGGTCTACAGCTCGCATTCATATTAAATGTTTAACTGACATGCATTAGTTGTACATATCGATGGAGCCGTGCGATGTGTCAACATGTGCATAAATAGCCGGGCGTGGTGGCGCACACTTGTAATCCCAGTACTTTGGGAGGCGGAGACCGGAGGATCCGGGTTTGCGGCCAGCCTCAGCTCTCTCTCTTTCTCTCTCTCGCTCCCTGTCTCTCTCTTTCTCTCTCTCTCTACTTAGTGAGGCCCTCTGCAACTTTGTGAGACCTGGTTTCAAAATAAAGTATAAAAAAATAGGGCCGGGGGTGTAGCGCGGAGGTAGAACACCCCTGCGTTCAATCCCCAGTACCGCAAAAAAAAAAAAGTGCATAAATGCAGGCGTAACGATCAAGTCAGTAAGCGGTTCTATCATCTGACACTTTTATCATTTCTTTGTGTGGGGAACATTCGAAATCCTCTCTCCTGGCTATTTTGAAATACGCAGTAAGTTGCTGTTAACTACAGTTGCCCCCCTGTGCTGTAGAACGCTAGAACTCATTCCTCCTCTCCGTCCGTATTTTGGCGCCTGTTATCCATCCTCTCTCTGTCCCTCCTCCCCGTCCCTTCCCAGTTTCTGGGGCCTCTGCTCTGCTCTCTCCTGCTCCGACATGGACGTCTGAGCGCCCACCTTGCTCTTCCTCCTCATGCGCATCAACTCCATCCTGCGGCGGCTCAGGCTAAGCTCCTGGCCGCGTCGCCAGCCTGGCCTGGGCCAACGTGGTCACTCCCACGGCCTGCTGTCTGGCCTCACTCCTTCCCCTGCCAGGAGCCTCTCTCAACTCAGCTTTCGGAGGGATCCCCCTAAAACATACAGCAACACGGGGCGTGGTGGCCCAAGCCTGTCATCCCAGGGGTTGGGAGGCTGGGACAGGAGGATCGCAGGTTCCAGGCCAGCCTCAGCAACTCAGCGAGACCCTGCTTCAAAATAAAAAGGGATAGGGTGTAGGTTGGAGATAGAAGACGCCTGGGTTTAATCCCCAGGATACACACACACACACACACACACACACACACACACACACACACAGCAGAACACCTTCTCTTCTCTGCTCAGAACCCACAGCCAAAGTCCTGGCAGCAGAGAACAAGCCCAGCGGCCCCTCCTCCCTGACTGCCATCTCTGCCCTGCCTGGCTCATCCTACTGTCTCATCACAGACACTCAGGGTCACCCTCATCTCGAGACCTTTGTCCTCATCCTTACCTTGGCCTGAATGCTCCTCTCCCTATAAGATGACCTCATGTGAAAGCTACGTCCAGCGACAATGATCTCTTGGGGAAATTTGAATTTTGAAACTAAAAGTGTTGGTCAGTTGAAAGCAACTAGAATTATGATTCCAAAATTCTTTTAGCCTGCCTTCAGTAAAATTAAATTTGCAAGCAGAAGCCACCCATTTTCCATAGCATCTTAAGGGAAAGAGACGCTGAACTGTCGACACTTGTACTTTATCCTACAATGCACTGAGCCAGTCAGGACACGTGGCTATTTAAACGTGGGTGAAACTGTCGGGGTTTACAAGTCAGCCTCCGAAGACTTAAAGCATCAACACAATGGGGAGGACTCGAAGGCCCTTTCCTATCAGAAAGGAATTGTATGTATTCTACAACCTGTCCCCCCAAAATTTAATGCAACTATGTTTTTTGGTTTTTGTTTTTTCTGGGGGATTTGAACCCAGAGGCATTCTACCTCCAAATTACACCCCCAGCCCTCTTTATTTTATTTTATTTTATTTTATTTTGTATTTATTTATTATTTTGGCAATAGCGGGGATTGAACCCAGGGGCATTTTACCTCCGAGCTACACCCCCAGCCCTATTTTTTTATTCTTTATTTTGAGACAGGGTCTCATTAAGTTGCATAAGGCCTCACTAAGTAGCTGAGGTTGGCTGGGAACCCGGATCCTCTGGTCTCGGCCTCCCAAGTACTGGGATTACAAGCGTGCGCCACCACACCCGGCTTATTTATTTTTTTGTTTTGTTTTGAAACGGTCTCACTGGGTTGCTGAGGGTCTTGCTAAGTTGCTGACGCTGACCTCAAACCTGCAATCCTCCTGTACTAGGATTACAGGTGTGCACAAACTGTATGTTTTTTTAACATAAATTTGATTTTGAATTTACTAATCAGCCTCTTAATCTTTAACTCAATGACAGTAACTTTACTGATCTTCTTAGTCACATGCACTTAGTGGGGGGAAGCCCACTCTTTTTCCTGGGTGTAAATTACAAAGGTAACAAGAACAAACTCCAGTTCTAGCTGAAGTAATTGGTGTCGACTCTCCCCCGTCGTGTTCAGTAGCATCAGCCGAAGAGGCGGGGGGTGGGGGGAGCTGCGGCCATGTCTGCTCCTGCTTCCTTCACCAACCCCATGAGGACGGGAAAGCACAGTGGGGGACAAAGCGGACCTCACCCCCCCCTACAGACTCAGGTTCAAATCCTGCTCCTGTGCTTTCCAGATGTGCCCGTTTGGACGTCATCGCACATGCCCAGCCTTCCGTTCCTGGTCTGTAGACGTAGTGGTCCCTGTTTCAGGGTCATCGTGAGCCTCACGTGAGAGAGATAACTGCTCAGCAGAGTGGCGCACAGTCAGCCGGCTCCTTCTCCCAAGGGCGCCTGGTGGCGCCTCAGGTTGTCTCTGAAACCTGAAAACTTCCAGAACCCACGACGAATGAGTCCCAGGCCCATTGTTGTTACGGTGGGAGCGGCGCTGTGGATTCTTTCCTTCAATTCAGATCAGATCGTCTGAAGAGAGGAATTAAGAACTAACAGGCAGCTCAGTTGCAGCTTTTTTTTTTTTTTTTTTTTTTTTGTGGTACCAGGGATTGAACCCAGGGGCATTCTACCTCCGCGCTACACCCTCGGCCCTATTTTTTTATGCTTTATTTTGAAACCAGGTCTCACAAAGTTGCGGAGGGCCTCACTAAGGAGAGAGAGAGAGAGAGAGAGAGAGAGAGAGAGAGAGCTGAGGCTGGCCGCGAACCCGGATCCTCCGGTCTCCGCCTCCCAAAGTACTGGGATTACAAGCGTGCGCCACCACCCCTGGCAATATACTATTTTTCAAAATCTTATGGACATAACTTATGGTAACAAATACATACATTTGTGTCCATGTCTATACCTGTACCTATGTCCTTGTCTATGTCTAGAAGAATGTGTAAGAAAAGTACGTGCTGCGCTTTGCATAATCCTCAGTAAGACTCCGTTTCCCACCATTATCTCCTCCTTCCCCTTCCTGATTCTTTCCTAGCCTTCTCTTCTTTTCTTCTTTCGTTTCCTTCTTTCCTTCCTTCCTTCCTTCCTTCCTTCCTTCCAGGACATTGAACTCCAGGGCATTTTTACCTCCAAACTACACCCACAGCCCTTTCTATTTTTTGTTTCAAAACAGGGGTCTCAATAGATTGGTGAAAGTCTCACTAAGATGCTGAGGCTGGTCTCAAATCTGTGATCCTCCTGTCTCCGCCTCCCAAGTACTGGGATTACAGGCATGCGCCACCAGGCCCGGCAAGACTTAAGTGTTTGAAATGCTAACCAAGACCAGTACAGTGAATACTGAAGTTAAATTCAAAAACCAATGACAGATAAAAAATAAGAAGGCTTCAGTACAGACAGGGAGAAATGGAGATGGAAAAATGGAGATGGATGGAGGGAGGGAGAGAGAGAGAGAGAGAGAGAGAGAGAGAGAGTCCGTGCCTCTAAACACCCAAAGACAGCGATTCTCAGCCTGCTTTAGTGCCCTGGGCTCCCCCAGTCCTCAGGGGTCCCATTGGTTGGAACTATTTCTGTCGTGATGTGACAGTACTGAGACTTCACATGCCCTCTCCCTCTCGTCTGTCTCCAGTGTGCAGTGGAATTTTCCAAAGGCCACATGACATGTGGTGATGTCACCCCCAATATTACCCTGTAATGGACTAATTTTTATCCTTTTCATACCAATGCATATTTTGAATTTTTTCTCAGTTTAAGTTCCTACTATGTAAAAAGCAATAGCGATAAATGCAGGCAAGAACTTTGGGGAGGGTCTCTATCATTTTTAAGAGCATCAAGGGGATCCAGGTACGGTGGCACATGCCTATAATCCCAGTATTTAGGAGGCTGAGACAGGAGGATCACAGGTTTGAGGCCAGCTTCAGTAACTTAGATTCTGTTTCAAATTTTAAAATATACATCAAGGGGATAAAGAGGCCAGAGTCCTTGAGAACTGCCCCCCTGAACCCCATCTGCTGAACCCGTGGATGGAGAATTAACTTGTGCAGTAAGGTAAGCTAGAAAAAGCAGAGGGCTGTAGGGCTGTGCTTCCCTGAGAATCTACCTGCATCCCAAAAGCACAGGTGGGTTTGTTTAGTGACCAGGAGGATGGTGACAAGGTGACAGAGGGAATGGGCAGGGTGGATGGATTAGGCGGGGACTGGCCTGCTGGAAGGTACCGTTTAGAGGAGAGAGTCCCAGATTGGTGGTGTCGGGTACTGACGGCCCTTCCTTGCCCTCAGCGGTCTCTGAAGCCATCTCAGAGGCCCCCCTTGGCTGGAGAAAACCGAACAGCCTCCCCCGCAGCCCCTGAGCGTCGCCTCCCCCTGCTCGGGGGCGCTGAGGCCTCACCCGGGGCTCCCCCACAGGGTGGGAGTCTACAGTCAACCGCGGGCCAAGCAAACCCGAACGCTTTCTTTTCTTTGGAAGGCCTCTCGAAGCAGGAAGAGGGGCCGTTGGCGGGGATTTGCCAAGAGTTAAGTCATTCCTTGCTGATACAAACAATTTCTCGGGTTACTCTTTGGGGCTCAGGAACATTCGTGAACTGTGTGCGGCTTGAACTCTTCAACTCCGAACTTGTGTCCCCTGGGTCGTCGCTGGAGCTGGCCCTGCCTGGGTTTGCAGAAATGAGGCCAAGCCATGGGGTGGGTAAGCCCGCGGAGAAATTCTTATCTGGAGCCATTGTGAGGGGAGGCGGGCGGGCTTCAGTCTTCCTCCCCAGTTAGATCGAGGGGTGCCGGGTTTTCAGGACCCCAAGGCCAGGTGCTTCCCAGGTGAAGTAATGTAGCGACCAAGAAGCAGAGGGAGGGTGCAGGATCAAGGAGGCGAGGTTTATTGAAGTTATACTATGCGCCATGCCTGTCTTGAGCACCTCAATATATAATCTCACTTAATTCTCAAGACCACCTCGTAGGGCATAGCTGGGGTTCAGAACAATGTCCCTGGGCTGAGGATGTAGCTCAGTGGCCAAACCTTGGATTTGATCCCCAGCACTGCAAACAAAACAAAACAAAACAAAAGAACAACGTCCCCAGAGCCATCTGCCTGCATGTGTGTCCTGGTTTGGCCATGGGACAGATCATATTTTTCGAGCAGGCTACAACATGTTCTACACGGTAACCTCCTCCATCCAGAGGCGAGGGCTTGGTCAACTTTGTTTTGTGCTTCTATAACAGAATACCAGAGACCTGGTAACTTATAAAGAAAGGAAATTTAGGCCGGGTGTGGTGGCGCACTCTTGTAATCCCAGTACTTTGGGAGGCGGAGACCAGAGGATTCGGGTTCGCAGCCAGCCTCAGCTCTCTCTCTCTCTCTCTCTCTCTCTCTCTCTCCCTGTCTCTCTCTCTCTCTCTCTCTCTCTCTCTACTTAGTGAGGCCTCCGCAACTTCATGAGACCCGGTTTCAAAATAAAGTATAAAAAAAATAGGGCGGGGGTGTAGCGCAGAGGTAGAACACCCCTGCGTTCAATCCCCGGTACCGCAAAAAAAAAAAAAAAAAAAAAAAAAAAAAAAAAAAAAAAAAAAAAAGAAAGGACATTTAGTTCTCACAGTTCTGGACCTGGGGTACCAGCATGCAACTACTGAGCGTGTTTGTGCTGTGTCATAGCACAGCGGAGGGCGGAGGAGCCACAGAGCATGCACATGAGCAAGACGGGGCAAAGCTGCTTTTATGGTAAAACCACCCCACAGCAAGTTATTACTCCATTCCCGGAAGCAGTGCCCCGTGATCTAGTCACCTCTCCAAGGTCTCACCTCCCAACACCGCACACTGGGGACTGAGTTTCCAACACATGCAGCCCATAGCAGTCCCCTTCTTCTGAAGCTGGCTGACTTGCTGGAAACATGGCAGCAGTAAAACTAAGGGATTGCCAAAGCTAGGACTGGAACATTCCTGCTGGAGCCCTGGGCCATCAGGTGAGAGGCACCCTGCGGCCTCCATGCTGTGAGGAAGCCCAAGCGCACAGGAGGTGCGACCATGGGGAAGGTGCCTGGCGGGTTGCAGTCCCCGCTGGGGGAGTGCCCAAGTCAGACACCAGCTGTGGACTCAGCTCCAGCCTGCCAGTCTTCCCAGATGAGGCCCCAGGCACTGTGGCTTGGATACGGAACGGCCCCCCAAAAAGCTCATGTTTTGACAACGCAGCAAGTTTCAGAGGTGGGACATGGCTGGAGGAGGTAGGTCATGGGCATGACTGTGAGGACTACACTGTCCCTGGCCCCCTCCTCTCTCTCTCTCTCTCTCTCTCTCTCTCTCTCTCCCTGAGCAGTTGTTCTCCACCTCATCCTATGCCCTTGATCTTCCTGCCTTGGAGCCAGCCAACTGTGGATGAACCTCTAAAACCATGAGCCAAATACACCTTTCCTCCTCTAGGTTGTTCCTGTCAGATATTTTGGTCACGGTGACATAAAAGCTGAATAAGAGCTGGGCATGGTGGCGCACACTTGTAATCCCAGTACTTGGGAGGTGGAGACCGGAGGATCCGGGTTCGCGGCCAGCCTCAGCTACTTAGTGAGACCCTCCGCAACTTCGTGAGACTCGGTTTCAAAATAAAGTATAAAAAATAGGGCCAGGGGTGTAGCTTGGTGGTAGAATGCCCCTGGGTTCAATCCCTGATACCACAAAAAAAAAAAAAAACAGCTGAATAATACCTCGCCCCTGCAGTATCCTTTCTGAATTCCAAGCCCACACTCTCCACAAGCACAACAGAATGGTTTTCATTTTATGTCGCTAAGTTTGGAGTGATTTTTATACAGGGACAATAACTAGAATGTGCCACTAGCTTGCTGTGTGACCTTAGGTGAGTTACTTTATGAGTCTGGAACTGCTAATCAGGAAAACAAAAGATAATTATATTATGTAGACTCCATAGAGATGTGAGGAGAATTAGATTAGGCAGTGATACCTGGCATGTGGTGAATGCGTAATACAAGGTTTTATTATTAATTGCAGAAGACTTCTTACTGAGTAGAAGGAAGGCTAGGAAAGAAATTGCGTTCCATCCCACAGCCCCTTCCTTCTGCTCTGCCCCAGTGCTGGGGCCAGACAAGGAAAGTAAATGTGTGAACTACACAGGTCACAGAACAAGAAATGGAGCATGTGCATTGATGAAGGGAGATGCTTGAATTCAGCACTGGGGCACAGTAGGGAGGAGTGGGGACTGTGGCAAACTAGAGCAGTTATGCATGTCTGAATGGGGCAGTCACTAGTCAACCCAGCCAGTTGTTGACCTGCAAAAATGTGGCCCCAGTGTTGTCAGGTCTTCTAACTTTTCAAAAAAGCCATAAATCCATATTTGATACAAAATTTCCTAATTCTTAAATATTAGCAATGAGTTCAAATTTAAAAAAAGTGGCTAGCAGGCCAAATGAACATTCCGGTGGTCACTCGGAGGCTTTAGGCGATGCAGTGGTCTGGGTGGCTTCTGATCAGCGCCAGAGGGGCAGAAGCCCCCTCCTTCCCACCAGTGTCCCTCTGAGACACGCCGCCCGCCCCTGAAACATGCGGGCAATACTTCTGAGCCTACGTGAGCCTCACTGGCCAGTTCCAAATCACTTGTTTGGACCTGCATTTCCCAATCTTCTACAACCTTCTAGAAATCATCACTCTCCTAAGGAGCTTTTTGAGACATTTTTTCCTTAATCACCTCCCACCATGGAATTGTAATCCCCAGGTATTTCATCTATCTGTCTAGGTAGCGGATGTGCATCCTCCTTCCGAGGCTAAAGAGTATGTTTTTTTTTTTTTCACCCCAACCATGCATGCTCAATGGTGGGTAGGGGTGTTATGGTGATGATGTTAGGGTTTGGATAGGCAGTGTCCCCCGAAGGTTCAGTGCAGCTGTGTCAGGGGTGGGGCTTTGGGGAACTGATTGGATCAGGAGGGCTGTGACCTCATCAATTGGTCAATGCATTGATGGATTCATAGCTGAATGGACTACTGGCAGGTGGTAGAAACGGTAGGAGGCGGGGCCTAGTTAGAGGAAGGAGGTCACTGGGGATGAGTCCTGGAATGGAATATCTTGTCCCGGGTGCCTCCCCCCACCTCTCTCTCTGCTTCCCGCTACCATGAGTGGAGCAGCTTTCCTGCACTTCCCTCTTCTGCCAGGACGTTCCGCCTCACCCCAGGCTCAAAGCGATGGAGCCAGCCAACCATCGATCGAAACCTCTGAAACTGGGAGCACTTCTTCCTCACCCATGGAAAAGAATCTGGCTCAAGATAAGGGAAAGAAAGGGAGAAATCTAGGATTATGTGTGTGTGGTGGGGGGAGGGCAGGATGGGGGTTGGTGAGAGGTGGTTCATGCAATAGCAGAGACATAGGTACAAGCCCATCCCCAGCCATGTGTAGACTCCCGGCAGCAGTGTGGACAAGTCATGCACCTTTTTTGCATTGCTGTTTCTCCATCTGCAAAATGAGGAGCATATTTTTGGTCTGTGGAACTTTATATGTGGCTGCAGGCACAGCTGGATCCAGGTGTCTTATCAGCGCATCAGAAGTCTGTCTCTTTTCGTTTCTTGGCTCTTGTGCCCTGTCTTGGGTTCACTCGCAGGTGGGCTTTCCCTACAGTGGTGACAAAGTTAGACCCCGCACCTCCAGGTTGACCCCCACCAGCTCAGCACGCCCCTTCATTGATCGTGCCCGCCAAACTCCTGAGTTTGACTTGAACTCTTCCCAGTTGAATCACGTGCCTATCCCTCAACCACTCACTGTGCATAGGGAGAAGAAGTACTGTCATTGGCTAGGCCAGGTCATGTGACCACCCTTGAACCAATCAGTGGGTGGCGATTGGCTGAGCCTGCATCATGTGCCTGCCCTGGAGCTAGGGCTGGGATCAGATCCGCCTAACCCACATGGATGGAGAGTAAGGGTGGAGAAGGTTTATCCCCCAAGGAAACGGACAGGGATAGCTAAAGGCAATCATGCCGAGAGGGCAAAATGATCAGACGTCACCAGTGGGGGTTGGAGCAGAGCGTGGCTCCCAGTCTAGATTCAGTGGGGACTTACAGGGTATCCCCCAACATTTGAAACAGTTTATTTCTGTAAAAGCATGTTAAGGGTTCATGTACAGTGATCCAACATTCCTACCTTTTACTCTATTCTCTGCCTTCTCCTTCCCCAGAGGAAACACTGTTGCCAGTTTCATAGGATTTCTATTTGTTTCCCTTGCAACAAATTGCCACAAATGTAGCTTAAAACAACACAAATTGCCAGGCTTGGTGCTGGCAGCACTTGGGAGGCTGAGGCAGGAGGATCACAAGTTCGAGGTTAGCCTCTGCAACTTAGTGAGGCCCTCAGCAACTTAGTGAGACTCTGTTTCAAAATAATAAATAAAAAGGCAGGGTATAGCTTGGAGGTAGACTGTCCCTGGGTTTAATCCTCAGTGTCACCAAAACAAAACAAACAAAAAACCTCCACAAATCAATTATCTTTTAGTTCTGTAGGTTAGAAGTCTAAAGCAGGCATCACTGGCTAGAATCAAGAAGTTTCCAGGCCTGCATTTCTCTGGGAGGCTCTTGGGGAGCCCCCTTTTCCATTTTTCTTTTCTTTTCTTTTTTTTTTTTTTATTTGCGGAACTGGGGATTGAACTCAGGGGCATTCTACCTCCGAGCTACACCCCGGGCCCTATTTTTTATTCTTTATTTTGAAACAGGGTCTCACTCAGTTGCAGAGGGCCTCACTAAGTAGCTGAGGCTGGCCGCGAACCCAGATCCTCCGGTTTCAACCTCCCAAGTACTGGGATTACAAGCGTGCGCCACCACGCCCGGCCCTTTTCCATTTTTCAGAGGCCACCGGCTCTCCTTGGCTCCCAGCTGCAAAGCCAGCCGCCATCAGTCAAGTCTTTCTCCTGCTGCACCCTCTGACGCTCTCTGCTCCAGCTCCTTCGACGTATAAACACCCTGGGGTTACATCGGGCCCACACCGATAATCCAGGGCCATCTCCCAATCTCCAGGTCAACTGGTTACCAACCTCAGTTAATTCCAACTGTCACTGTAATTCCTCCTTGTCATGTAGCCCAACATTTTTGCTGGTTCTAGCAACTAGGATGTGGATTTCTCTTCCTTCCTTCCTTCCTTCCTTCCTTCCTTCCTTCCTTCCTTCCTTCCCTCCCTCCTTCCCTTCATTTCTCTCTCTCTTCCTTTCTCTTTCTTCTTTCTCTCTCTCTCTCTCTCTCTCTCTCCTTCCTTCCTTCCTTCCTTCCTTCCTTCCTTCCTTCCTTTCTTTCTTTCTTTCTTTCTTTCTTTCTTTCTATCTCTTTCTTCTTTCACACTAGGGATTGAACCCACAGGCATTCTACCTCCAAGCTACACCCCCAGCCATTTTATTTTATTTTATTTTATTTTATTTTATTTTATTTTATTTTTGTTTTGTTTTGAAACAAGGTCTTGGTAGGTTGCTGAGAGTCTCACTACTTGCTGAGGCTGGCCTTGAACCTGTGGTCCTCCTATCTCAGCCTCCCAAGTACTGGGTTTCTAGGCATGCACCACCATGCCCAACTTAAGATGTGGATCTCTTAAAGGGGCCATTATTTTCCTGACCAAGTATCTGTAAGAAATAACCGATGCATACATAAGCAAATGGGTATTTTAATTTAAAACCTATTAAAGAGCAGCATTAGGTATTTAAATGTGGTGAACACCTAACGTTAACTGACTTGAATGTACAACCTATTAATCGGCTCATGGTCATCATTCATTTTTGAGGAAATAGAATGCACAGCCACATAATGAGACTAAGCGCTGCTCTGTGAAGCTTTTGTCTCCCTCTTTGTGGGTGAGTGCATAGATGTGAACTGCGTCATGATGTAAGAAGTATTTTTTACAATGAGTCACCATACAAAATGTCGGGAAGTTATTATTATATAGTTCAGTGGTTATATGAGGTTTTGCTGGGGTCAGACTGTCTGGCTTCATCACTTCCCAGCTGTGTGACCTTGAATAACTGACTGACTCACCCCGAGCCTCAGTTTCTGAGCCTGTAAAATGGGGCTGACACTGATAAGCACCTTATAGGATTCATGGAAAGACTGAATGAGTGGAAATAATGTGCCAAGCGTTTAGCACAGTGCTTGGCACCTGATAAACATTTATTACTATCTTGTTTTATATTTTGAGGTTCTAGGGATTGAACCCAAGGGCATTCCATCTCTGAGTGACACCCCTAGTTTTTTATTTGGAAACAGGGTCTCACTAAGTTGCTGAGGGCCTTGCTAAGTTGCCAAGGCTGTCCTGGAACCTGCAATCCTCCCATCTCAGCCTTCCAGGTACTGGGATTAAAGGTGTGTGCTACCACGCCCGGCTATTATCTTTGTTTTTATCGTCCCTGTGGTTCTTCTAGAGATATGGAGGGATGGAATTTCCAAGAGAAAGAGCAGCGGTTGCAGAGGGATTTCTGTACAGACCGGAAGTGTGGCCTCAGCATGGAGGGTGAGGACCAGGAGCTGTGTAGGAAGGCGAGGGAGGTGTGTTCACACCAGGCCAGGCGAGGGGTCTCAGAGCCAAGCCCACTGCCCAGGGGCTCACACTGTGGGCTCCAGCCCAAGGGCCTAGAGGTGCCTGGGAATATGCAAATGAGGCTGTGATCTGAGGCGGCCTGCTTCATTAACCCATCCAAAACCTCGGAATCTGAGCCCAGATTGATTCATTTACTTCAAGCTTTCAGCCTGTCAGTGTGTAAGGAGTCTCCTACCAGCCGCAGGCCCTGTGCGAGCAGCGTCACAGTGTCGTTGTACGCATGACGCACATAGTCTGAAGGTGGGCATCCCGCCTGGCCGTGTGACCTCTCCCTCGTGGCCGCACTCCCACCATTGAGAGGCCATCCACTTGAGGCCTTCCCGAGAGCTCAGCCGATGCCGGCACCAGGCCTTTGAGCCTCCAGAACTGGGAGCAAAAGAAACCTCTTTTCTTTGTAAACTCGGCCAACCTCGGGAATTTCGTTATAGTAACAGCAAACACGAATACAGTCTGGCAGTGAAAAAAAATACCATCAGGTAAGAGAGAGGGGGTGATGGGAGATACAGGTCTGCTCTTTAAATAAGCTGACCATGATGATTGGCAACACCTGACAGAGACCTGGAGGAAGGCAGGGAGTGAGAACAGCATTCAGACACATGGAGATGATAGGAATGAGCCGTAGTCTTACCAGAGATACTTCTATGTAACATTTTTGGGTTTTTCTTTCAGAGTTTTTTTTTTTTTTTGCGGTACTAGGGATTGAACCCAGGGGCATTCTACCTCTGGGTACACCCCCAGCCCTAGTTTTTATTCTTTATTTTGAAACAGGGTCTCACTAAGTTACGGAGGGCTTCACTGAGTAGCTGAGGCTGGCCATGAACCTGGGATCCTCCTGTCTCAGCCTCCCAAGTACTGGGATTACAAGCGTGTGCCATCACGCCCGGCTCATTCTTTTTAAAATTATATTTAAGCTGGGTGAGGTGGTGCACACTTGTAATCCCAGTACTTGGGAGGCTGAGACAGGAGGATCCGGGTTCGCATCCAGCCTCAGCTACTTAGTGAGGCCCTCCACAACTTAGTGAGACCCTGTTTCAAAGTAAAGATTAAAAAATAGGGCTGGGGGTGTAGCCCAGAGGTAGAATACCTCTGGGTTCAATCCTCGCTACTGCTAAAAAAAAATTATATTTAGCTAGGCACAGTGGTGCCCTCCTGTAATATATGTATGTAGAATACATATACGTATGTAGATTTTTTTTGTGTGTGCTACTGGGGATGGAGCCCAGGGGCATTCTACCTCTGAGCTACACCCCCAGCCCTATTTTATTTTTTTATTTTGAAACAAGGTCTTGCTAGGTTGATGAGAGTCTCACTACTTGCTGACACTGTCCTTGCTGCAGACTGACCCTGCAATCCTCCTGTCTCAGCCTCCCAAGTACTGGGATTACAAGCATGCGCCACCACACCCGGCTTATGTATGCAGAATTTAATAACCCCCCTCCAAAAAAGAAAAAATAATGACAAATTTAGGACTCCACTGATCTCTTCAGGCAGCAGATACTGAGCTTCCCTGTGGGGCCCTGTGCTGCCGCAGGTGAGTTCACAGACTGGCCGTGCCGAGAGCGCCGGGACATCTGGTCGACGCCTTGGTTTTGTGGATGAAGAAATTAAAGTACAGAGTTGAGTGATTTTCCCAGGAAAACTGGTTGCAGACCTAGGTCTAGAACTTGCATCTCAACGCTCTTTTTACTCTAAAATGTTGCTTTAAAAAGCAAAACAAAGCTGGGCATGGTGACACACGCCTGTAATCCCAGTGTTTGGGGGAGGCTGAAAGGAGGACAGGTTCAAGGCCAGCTCTAGAAACTTAGTGAGGTCTCTCAGCAACTTAGCGAGATCCTATTTCAAAATAAAAAATAGAATGGGGCTGGAGATGTAGCTCAGAGGTAGGATGCCCCTGGGTTCAATTCTTAGTACCAAAAAAAAAAAAAAAACCCAAAAAACAAAGATTACTGCAGACTGTTTAACTGAGACATTATGATTTGTGTGCCGAGGTGGGGGCGGAAAGGGGGCTGTGGGGCGGGAAAGTGGTTTAGTCAAACCTCAGTAGTTTTGGGGACCGGGCTTTGTGGTGCAGAGAGCAGCCTGCAAATGTGACATTCTGCAGGTGGTCCCCAGAGTTTGGGGAGAAAAGGAAACGCCAGGAAATTAGCTCTGTTGGCCATCTTTGTCCTTCGGAACCCCTCGTCCCACTCCTTCCTCCTCCGCAAACCCATTTCAGAAATCGGGTTCCATTTTTCTTGCCTCTGACCTCGCGGCTGAAGTTTCTCTCAGCATCATAAAACCCGGGGTTGTAAAATTCATATTGTAACTTTAAGAGCCACATCTGTTTTCGCCATTTCCCCCCCTGTTTTAGGAACACAACGGGATTTTAATGGAGGCAATAAAACGGGGAAGTTGAAGGAAATTATCACAGATTTGTAAAGCTATGAGGCAGGTTCCTGGGCTCATGTGAGCAGTCAAATTACAAAGAGGTCACCCAATTGCTTTTATGGCCGGCAGATCTCTGGTTTAAGCATTTCTCAGTTTAATCTATTGAAGAGGATTAGCATTTTTATTCACTCCGGCATTCAGAATAGCCTGGGCACACAAGACCCCGATGGTCCGGATTGCTGGGAATCACGAATCTCAGAAATGCAGAGAAATAGCAAGGGGTTAAAAAAAAGTAGCGCGTCTGGCAAACCGCACAGACCTGGTTTCCACCCGGAATCCACCGTGTGTAACCGGGTCTGTGGCTTCAGGTAAAGTCCTCATTTGCCGAAGTATTGCCTTCCTTATTCAAATATGGGGATAGCTGAGGACGTTTTTCAGTGACTCAGGGCAGTGTCAGGCAAACAGCAGGTGCTTACTACGTGCTGGCTGTCAGTTCTGTTTCTCCTGGTGAGGAAGCTGTTTGGAGCAGCCAGGTGCCTTCCACTTCTCCATACTCCAGCCCTGACCTCCTCTCACCAAAAATGTTACCGCACGTACCTGCAATTCTCCACTGGGGGATCCTCTCCTGGCCCCATGTTCAGGGCGAGCTAGGGTGCGGATGAGTTAATGCCACAGAAACGGCCCTCAGCCAGTCGTGGGTGGGGAGGGGGGAGGGTAAATGCCTCTGCCCCCTCTCCCACAGGTGGGACGCTTGTAGCACAGACTCTGCGCTGCCTCCCAGAACCCCTAAGCCCATCTGCCCACAGTGGGAACCTGCTGGGTAGCCTTTTTTATTTATTTATTTATTTTTTTTGTACTAGGGATTGAACCCAGAGGCATTCTACCTCCAGGCTAACCCCCACTCCCCTAGCCCTTCTTATTTTTTATTTTTGAAACAAGGTCTCACTAAGTTGCTGGGACTGTCCTCGAACCTGCGATCCTTCCATCTCTGCCTCCCAAGTACTAGGATTACAGGCGTGCGCCACCTCGCCTGGTTCCACTTTTTTTTTTTTAATATACTTTTATTAGCCAGGTGTGGTGGCGCATGCTTGTAATCCCAGTACTTGGGAGGCTGAGACAGGAGGATCCGGGTTCTCGGCCAGCCTCAGCTACTTAGTGAGGGCCTCCGCAACTTAGTGAGACCCTGTTTCAAATAAAGAATAAAAAAACAGGGCTGGGGGTGTAGCTCGGAGGTAGAATGCCCCTGGGTTCACTCCCCAGTACTGCAATAAAAAAATAAAAATAAAAATAAATATACTTTTATTGGTGCAGTGTAATTCTATATCATGATGAGGTTCCGAATGATACAAGCACACATGCGCACAGCGCTTGGTGTGTTTCTCTCTGGACCCCATCTTGCTTGGTGTTGAAGCCAGGCATGGTGGTGCTAGGAACTAAGTGCCTCTATGCCTGTGTCTCTTCATCTGTACCATGGAACTAGCAAGCGGGACTTGCAGGGTCCTGATGAGGACTGAGTTAATCTATGCAAAGTACCTAGACCAGAGCACGGTGCAGGAAAGCCCGTCATTCTCATGGCTGTTGTTGTTAGTATTACTGCTTGGCACACAGTAAGACTGAGATGCCTGTTGACATCCAATTATATCAGTCCCCAGGGTCTCCAGGGAAACAGTAGAGAGAGAATGCCAGACACAAGAAGATCTTGGGAGCTCTTTGTTTACCCCTCTCTGTCTCCCCCTCTGAGCTCCAAAGACCAAGATTAATTCACCTCTGTCCTAGGGTTTGACTGGGGACTGCTCAGAGCTGCAATTCACTGAGGGGACAAAGACAGGGAGGAAAGGAGCAGTCTTGTGGTGTCAGGTAAGGGGACATCAAGGAGATCGCCCGGCAGGGTCCCGGGTCTAGTGGACCCACGAGATGCATTCAGTGCCCCCCAGGCAGCTCTGGGGATGTCAGGGTTTGTCTACCCCCAAGTTAAAAGGCTTTCCCAAGAATGAGGCTGGGGGCTTTGCAGATCTGAGATAAGGCGGCTCCCAGAGCCTGCGGTAACCTGAGCCGGGGTTCCCAGGGCCCTTGGGTAGGTCTCACCAGTGAGCGAGGACCACAGCCAGCGCAGGTAGGCGGCCAGCTCCCGCTCCTCTCAGACAAGGCCCCTCTGCTGAACGCAGCTTAATCCCAAAAGTGACCCAGAAAGCAGAGTCCAAATCAATGGGCTACGGTGTGACCCTTGAGAATGCAAAGCGACAAGACCTGCTGCCTTGTCCAGGCGTTTTGGAGATGGAGGCCAAAGGGAAATGGCATTCCTAATAGATACGCTTTTCCCTGACATTTTTCATGGCTAATTTCTTTTCACAAGTAAATTTTGTGTGTATATGGTATTGGAGATTCTACCTCTGAACTACACCCCCAGCCATTTATTTATTTATTTATTTATTTATTTATTGGTGGTACTGGGGAGTGAACCCAGGGGCATTCTACCTCTGAGCTACACCCCCAGCCCTATTTTTTCTTTATTTTGAAACAGGGTCTCACTAAGTTGCGGAGGGCCTTACTAAGTAGCTGAGGCTGGCCGCGAACCCGGATCCTCCTGTCTCAGCCTCCCAAGTACTGGGATTACAAGCGTGCACCACCACGCCTGGTTTATTTATTTATTTTTATGTATTTATTTTATTTTGAAGCAGGGTCTCACTAAGTTGCTGAGACTGGCCTCGATCTTGCAATCCTCCCATCTCAGCCTCCCAAGTACTAGGATTACAGGTGTGTGCTACCGCACCTGATTTCAAAAATAGATTTTTACAGTATTACCAGTGAGGTTTTTTCCATTAAAGTCAGAAAAATAAATTGAAGCAAATTCTGTTTGAGGTATAAATAAAATATTTAAAAATAAGATGTTATGAGTTTTAATGCACCTATTTTTAACTTTTCAATAGATTTGTTCAATGACTTTAATGTTCTGAGGGAAAATTCCCACTAAAGAGTACATAAAAATATAAATATGTCTCTAGAAGGCCCCTTGTCTTTGGCCACAGGCTCCAACAAGGCGACTGTCGGGTCCTGTCTTTAAAATTTTGATATTTTGCTCATCAGGGACTGTTTTTAGCATAGCTTTGATTTTAAAACTGTTGCATTACAGTATGATTTATCCTAGCTGAGTGTGGTGGTGCACGCCTGTAATCCCAGTACTTGGGAGGCTGAAAAAGGAGGATTGCATATCCAAGGCCTCAGCAATGTAGAGAGACTTAAGCAACCTAGTGAGACCCTATTTCAAAAACAAATAAATGAATAAATAAATAAAAAGGGCTGGGGGTGTAGCTCAGAGGTAGAATGTCCCTGGTTCAATCCCCAATACCACGCAAAAAAGGTTGAGCCAGACTGTCAGGGTGTGCTCCATAGCTCCGCGGAGAGTCCTAAGGAGTTCCTCGGCCTGGGAAGGGGAAACTCACCTCAGGGACCCTGGGGTCCTTGGGTCTGTGTAGAAAAGAATTTCAACACGAGCCAGTCAGAGAAAAGACAGAGGTTTAATTCAAGGAAAAGGGAAACACGTTCAGGGAAACGCGGGCCACCTCAAGATGTGAGCGCAGCAGCCCCGAATTCTCACAGTCTCTTTTTATAGGCACTGGAGATGGGGAGGGGGTGGTTAGAGGTACTAGTGGGAAAATGCCTCCTTTCTTTGAAGTTTTTCCACGGGCAGAAGATGTGGATTCCCTCGGGACAGGTCTTCCAGGAGCAGAGGCAGCAGAGATGAAGAGTCTGATGGCCAGTTGGTGGCCAGCTGAGTGTAAGGCTTTTTAACAGCAGGTGTGATGTTTTGGAGTTCTGGTGGAAGGTGAAGTTCTTTCTCTTCCAAAACTAATCGCCTCAGGAATTTCAGATGTGAAGCTAGCCCGTTGTGTTCTTTTTTTTTTTTTTTGCGGTACTGGGGGTTGAATGCAGGGGTATTCTACCTCCGAGCTCCACCCCCAGTCCTATTTTTCATTCTTTATTTTGAAACAGGGTCTCACTGAGTTGCGGAGGCCTCACGAAGTAGCTGAGGCCGGCCTCGAACCCGGATCCTCCGGTCTCAGCCTCCCAAGTACTGGGATTACAAGCGTGCGCCACCACGCCCGGCTTCATTGTGTTCTTAAAGAAGATATGGGTCTTGCCTCTTTGGGCCTGTCCTAGGCAAGCCTGCAAGGCAAGCTTAGGACTTTAGATTCGATTTTTAATTGTATTCTCCTTCCTTTCCTGTCTTGTCTCCTTTCTACCTAAAATTTTATTTCTTCTATTCTACCTTATCAAGACCACCTAGTGCTTTACTAGCAAGCACCGCCCCTAAGATCCGATGTTACAGCCACTCTCCCACGGGGGCACAAAGATGTGCCCTGGGGGATGTTCACTATAGCACGGGCAACCGACCCCAAAAATCCTCAGAAGAGGACTGCTTCCATGTCGACGACATGGGTGGCAAAGTCTGTAGTTGTTAAAACGAATATGAGTGCTCTGATTTCTCTAGCACAGAAAAACATGGTGGGGGAGGGGGAGGTGACCAAACTACATAAAGCGAATGTTTCTGTTTGCACTGTTTGAGATGTTTTGTTGACATGAGTTCAGTTCGTCTCACAACTTTCTTGCAAGGTGACAGATGAGGAAAGTGGGGTCCAGAGAAGTCAAGTCATTTTCCCAGGGATGCACAGCAAGGGAACAGCAGAGTCGCAGTTTCAAATGCAGGCAGTCTAGCCAGAGTCCAAGAATTTAGCCAGTAAGCTAAACGGCTTCTCGTTTCATTTGAGAATCTCTACTTTTATTTATTTTTTTCTTTTTGCGGTACTGGAGATTGAACCCAGGGGCATTGTACCTCCAAGCTACATCCCCAGCCCTATTTTTTATTCTTTATTTTGAAACAGGGTCTCACTAAGTTGCAGAGGGCCTCACTAAGTAGCTGAGGCTGGCTGCGAACCTGCAATCCTCCTGTCTCAGCCTCCCACGTACTGGGATTACAAGCGCGTGCCACCACCATGCCTGGCTTAGAATCTCTACTTATATACATACCTGTAATGTAGAAAAATCATGGGGCAAGACACAGAACTTACTAATGGTTATCTACAGGGGAAGTGAAATTATAGAGCACTTTAGCTTTTAATCTAATATAATTTGATAAGATATACATGTATAATAAGCAATCAGGAAAAAAATATGTATTAAGGTCACCACCGTGTGCCACGTCCTGTGCTAGGGAATTTCAAGGCATTATCTCATTTAATTCTTGCTACGACCTTATTATATTATACCATTCTACAGATGTGCAAACCGACATCCTCTCAAAGTGGGAGTGGCCAGAGCAAAAGGGGAGGAGCCCAAGTCCCAACTCGGACCCCCAAGGTAGAATTCCACTGAACTGGTGGGCCCATGACTTGCTTTTCTCTGGTGCACCTTTTTTTTTTTTTTTTTTGCAGTACTGGGGATTGAACCCAGGGGCATTCTACCTCCGAGCTACACCTCCAGCCCTATTTTTTGTTCTTTATTTTGAAACAGGGTCTCACTAAGTTGCAGAGGGCCTCGCTATGTAGCTGAGGCTGGCCGCGAACCCGGATCCTCCGGTCTCAGCCTCCCAAGTACTGGGATGACAAGCGTGCGCCACCACGCCCGGCTCCTGGTGCACTTTTAATGGCTGCGTGTTAGCGTCCCGCAGAGGAAGCGCACATTTCCTAGTCCCTCCCTGTTGTTGAGCATTTAGGTTGGCGAGTAGCCACAAGGGACACCCACGCTCTGCAGCAGGGAGCCCTGGCCCGGGGCGCGCCCCGCCAAGGGAAGGGCGGTGCGCACCAAGATGGCCTGGTGCCCTCCTCTCGGAGGCCCCTTCCCATGAGATTCCGCGCTCGGGAGGGACGGGCTCCGCGGTGAGGGGCCCCGGCCCTGGACCCGCCTCCGCTCCCTGCAGGGGCCTCGGGTGCTGCTGCCGCCGGCGACGCCATCTGCGCCGCGCAGGTGTGCCGGCCCCTGCCCAACCTGGGGGTGCGCACTGGCGCGATGGCGGCCCCGCGAGCCCGGCGGGCAGCTGCGCCCGAGCTGCCATCTGTGAGCGCCGGGCGCCCGGGGCGGCGGGACGCGCCCTCGACCGCCCCATTCAAGCGCTGCCAAGGCCTAATTGATGGGAAATGGCCCCGAGCAGGTGCGAACCTGTCTCCCGGGGCGTCGGCTTCGCTGGGAGCGCAGCTGTCGAGGGGTCATTACCGCGGCGTCCCCGGGGGCGCCCCAGCCCTGAGCTGGGGTGGGCGTGCAGGCCCAGCGAGGAGGAGGCGAGAGGCGCTGGGAGAGGCCGGGAGGGGCGCCCCACCCGCCTTGCGGCGCCCCAGAGCCTCCTCCCGCCAGGACCTGGGGCTCCGGAGGAGACCTTAGCCAGGTAGGACCCGCCTGGCACCCGAGGACATAAGCCAGTGATAGCTCCTGCAGGGACTCCCAGTCCTAGGCTGTCCCTGAGACCCTCTGTAGTGTTGCGACCCCTCCACCTCTGATTTTTTGCATCCTAGATATATATACACATATATTTCTCTACATACATAATTTTGTACCAGAATTTAAAAGTGGCCTATTTTACATGTTTACATTGACTGCGCCAACCTTTTGGAACACCTCCCCCGCTCAAATCAACCAAGGTACAAATTGTACTTTTTCCTAAGATGTTTACCAAGGGATTTGTACAGTGTCAGGTCCCTAGGGCCCTGCAGATGGGGCGGACCTGCCTGCAGCAGCAGGTCCCATTCATGGGCCGGCTCCTCCCTGGCTGGCTAGGCGGTGAGCCTCTGCTTTGTTTGCACCGCTCCTTGGTCCTTGGGACTGAGCAGAGGGTTCATTTATAAGTACACAGAGCCTGGCGTGGTGGCGCAAGCTTGTAATCCCAGTACTTGGGAGGCTGAGACAGGAGGATCGCAGGTTCACGGCCAGCCTCAGATACTTAGTGAGGCCCTCCACAACTTAGCAAGACCCTGTTTCAAAATAAAGAATAAAAAATAGGGCTGGGGGTGGAGCTCAGAGGTAGAATGCCCCTGGGTTCCATCCCCAGTACCACACACACACAAAAAGTATACAGTCAGAAGACCCTATAGGAGGCCCTTCTCAGCAATGACACTCCAAGATAAGGGGTCCTCCTGGCTCCACCCCTCACCTCTCAAATCACCTCCCCACTCCCTGCCCCCCAGGCCACAATCTCGGCTTCAGACACTCTGCTGCCTGCAGTAGCAGCAAGGGCACCCGGCTTCAGCCAAAACCACCTTTCCAAACTGAAAATCCAAGCTGGGCTGTCCCTTCCTGCTGAAAGCTCTCTAACAATTTCCTACTGAAAGGTCCAGGGAGGAAGAAGACCGGTGACCGCTCAATGGCAGTGCAGGCTTTATTGGAATAAAACCTACGGAGGGCGTCTCCAGGAAAGGCTGGAGCCTGTGTCTGCTTACAGACTAGAAGCTTATATCGGTTGTTTAAGGGGAGATTCTACAGGGCAAGGGAGAGCGGTGGTTAGCCATTGCTGGCGGGGTGTTAAGGGGAGATAGTTGGGTTGTTAATGCTGTGTTAAGCGGGACAATGGGAATTTTCCATGAGTGAAGGGACAGGATAAGCAAGGGGCTATCAGGCACTTCTTAGGCAAGACAACTAGGACATTTCGGTGAGCAGGGGGAAGGGTGTATTTGAGCAAGACTTGGGAATTTCTATTTTTTTATTCTTTATTTTGAAACAGGGTTTCTTTTCTTTTAATTCTTTTTTTGCGGTACTGGGAATGGAACCCAGGGGCATTCTACCTCTGAGCTACACCCCCAGCCCTATTTTTTTATTCTTTATTTTGAAAGAGGGTCTCACTAAGTTGCGGAGAGCCTCACTAAGTAGCTGAGGCTGGCTGCAAACCCGGATCCTCCAGTCTCAGCCTCCTAAGTACTGGGATTACAAGTGTGCGCCACCACGCCCGGCTAAGACTTGGGAATTTCTGATCAGAAAAGTGACCTGAAAAATGACAGGTCTTCAGGAGATGGGCTCACTTCGTTCTGGACTCTTTTGTTTTGTTGTTTTTTTTTTTTTTGCGGTACCGGGGATTGAACACAGGGGTGTTCTACCTCCGCGCTACGCCCCCGGCCCTATTTTTTATACTTTATTTTGAAACCGGGTCTCACGAAGTTGCGGAGGGCCTCACTAAGTAGAGAGAGAGAGAGAGAGAGAGAGAGAGAGAGAGAGAGCTGAGGCTGGCCGCGAACCCGGATCCTCCGGTCTCTGCCTCCCAAAGTACTGGGATCACAAGCGTGCGCCACCACGCCCGGCTTCCGTTCTGGACTCTTAACACCTGTTCCACAGAATGAACTTCGGATCCCTACCATGGCCAGAGTCCCCGTGGTCTTGCTGGGGAACACTTCTCTGCCTTCACTTCCCGCGCCTGTCTCCCTGGAACCTGCGGATCCCCAAACTTTCAGAAAGCATTCCACGATAAGGTGTGTACTCTGCCCGGAGCTGCTGTGGCCTCTTGGAAAACAGTGAACAAAACAAACAGAAACGAAAAATCCCTTCCTCACAGGCCTGGCCATCTAGTGCCGGACACAGACAAGAAACAAGCAATGATGATGTATACCGCCAGACAGGCACAGTGGCGCACACCTGCCATCCCAGCACTTGGGAGGCTGAGACAGGAGGATCCCAGGTTCAAGACCAGCCTCAGCTGAGCCTGAAGGGTCTGCAGGGAGCAGCCGAACTGGTAATGGGGGAATTTCCACCAGGCCTTGATGGGAGGGGCTAAGACCAGCCCCTAAAGGCATCAGCCCCCAGGGCAGCAGCTCAGCACCCCTTATCAATGACTGCAGACCTCAGATACATCGGTGGTCATGAAAGCAGCGCTGTGCCCAGCAATGTCAAGAACCATAAAGTGAGCCCGGTGTGGTGGTGCACACCTGTCATCCCAGTCCTGGGAGGCTGAGACAGGAGGATCGCAGGTTCAAAGCCAGCCTCAGCAACATAGCGAGGCCCTCAGCAATTTAGTGAGACCCTGTTTCCAAATAAATGATAAAATATGGCTGCGGTGGGGGGGTGAGGGTTGTAGATTGGGGGTAGAATGCCCCCTGGGTTCAATCCCTGTATCACAAAAAGAAGAGAGAGAGAGAGACAGAGAGAGAGAGAGAGAAGAAAGAAAGAAAGAAAAAGAAAGAAAGAAAGAAAGAAAGAAAGACTGTGAAGTGAGTGCTGGGCACCCCTTCCCCTCACTTCTGGGCTCTGAGCTCATTTTGTCCCTGGAGTCTCCACTTTGCTCCCCGCCCTTTGCCCTTTGCCCTTTGCCCTTCTCTTCTCCTCCCTTTCCTGCCCCTCCCCCTCCTCTCCCACCCCATAAATACCAAGAACCCGGATGCTGATGTGTTTTCACTCTTCTCTGACCCTTCCCCCCTGGCTCCCCATTTCCTCCCATATTACCGCTCAAGTCACCCACCTTTAATCCTCGGTCCCCCCTTCGAGGGAGCAATAACAGCTGCTTCCTGCCAGGGTGATGTGAGGATTAAAGGCCCAGGGTTTAGCTGTCACCTGACACAAAGGTAGAGATCAGCATGTGTGCGCTCCAGTCATTCCGGTGTGTGTGTGCACTAGGAAAAAAAAAAAAATAGGAGTGACACAGCCACCCTGACCTCGTAGACGTTATTGCTTAGGATGAGGCTGAATTAAAAAAAAATGAATCCATTTTAAAAAACAGTAAGTAGATGGTAAAATGTTAACGTGGTACCTTGCTGAACTTTGGGGGGCAGCAAAGGAGAGGCTTCAGGGAGCCCTGAAAATGATCTGACCACAGACCCCACTGAGCCCCGCCTGCCATGTTGTGACCCCAAGGACATGTCCTGATTGCAAGCCCAGCAGCATTACAATCAAAGCAACAGCACCGGCATGTCCCTGAAGGCCCCACCAGGACCCGGGAGATGACCAAGACACCCTGAATCATCTGTGACTACAGGACTGATGTCATCCTCACGCACCTCCTCCTGCCCACTCCTCACAAAAGTCTCCATAGCCAGGCGTGGTGGCACCTGCCTGTCATCCCAGGACTTGGGAGGCTGAGACCGGAGGATCGCAGGTTCACGGCCAGCCTTAGCAACTTAGCAAGGCTCTCAGTGACTTAGCGAGACCTTGTTTCAAAATAAAAAATAAAATAGGGCTGGGGGTGTAGCTGAGAGGTAGAATGCCCCTGGGATCAATCCCTAGTACCACAAAATAAATAAGTAAATACATAAATAAAAACAGGGCTGGGTTGTAGCTCAGAGGTAGAATGCTCCAGGGTTGAATCCCCAGAATAAATAAATAAATAAATAAATAAAGGGGCTAGGGTTGTAGCTCGGAGGTAGAAAGCCCCTGGGATCAATCCCCAGTAACACACACACACACACACACACACACACACACACAGAAGAACCATGGCCCCCCAAAAGCATCTCTCTCTCTCTCTCTCTCTCTCTGGCCCATATTCTCCCTTAAATGTTTATTTCTTGTTTTACTAAATAAACCTGTCTGTCTGTACTTCTGTCCTTCGTCCTGGAATCCACGCCACAGCAGTTAATTGAGTGGTGGGGGCTATGGAAGGCGTGGGGGGAGATGGACGTTCAGACAGGCCTGGCTGGGGGAGGGGGCTGCCTCTAAGTGTTTGCTTTGGGAACCTGTAGTGGTGGGTGTAAGAGCTGGAATCCAGCCTGAAGCGGAGCCGTACTGGGGGGGCCTCGGTCGTGGGTCAGTTGACCACTGAGGCCTGGGCCTGCTCTCCTTAATCCATTTCGCATTTACAGAGAGAAAGAAAAAAAAGTGCAGCTCGCTGCCACGTTCATTTCATTTGACATAAACACGCTCTTTGAGGCTGACGCAAATCTGACCATGATTCGCCGACTGCCGTGTTTCAGCTTGGGGTGTGCACAGTTGAACACTTACTTATAAGAAAGTGGAACACAGGTTCGATCTTCCGCAATGGCGCCTGGGCCTTGGACGGAGCAGCGGAGGTGGAAGGATTGTTGACAGGATGCAGGCACCAAAGCAGAAGTAAAGACCTTTCACCGGTCAGAATTTGCCTGAGATACGTTGTGTCCAGAAGAGGCCTGGCCTCCCAGAGCGCCTCCAGCTCAGGTTGAAGCACGCGACCTTGCAGTAAAGTTACTGCAAAAAAGACTTTCAGTGCATCCCTGTCAGTGTCTTTCCATTTATCCATTTGGGAAAATCCTTTGGGACTGGAATCCTTGAATTATCTTGGGGTGAACGCTGCAGCCTCAGGCGCTGCCGGCGAGTATTCTGGGGCCAATGGGAAATGAGTTAAGACCGGGACTGTTGAGGACATTGTGACCCCCCAATAGTGAGTGAGTCAAATAGTGTCTCCCCAAAAGACACGCCCAAGTCCACCCTCGAACCTGTGACTGTGACCTTATTGAGAAAAAGGGTCTTTGCAGATGCGATTAAGGTAAGAATCTCAAGATGAGATTATCCTGGTTTAGGGTGGGCCCTAAATCCCATGACCAGCCTCCTCCTAAGAGACAGAAAGAAGACACACACAGGGAAGAGGCCAGGTTGAGGCAGTGGCACAGGAATGACAGCCACAAGCCCAGGAATGCCAGGTGCCTCCACATGCTGGGGAGGCAGAGAGGGGCCCTCGGAGTCTTTGGAGGGAGCATGGGCCTGCCGATGCCTGGATTTTGGATTTCTGGCCTCCAGAATTGTGAGACAATAAGTTTTCTCTGTCTTAAGCCACTAAGTTTGTTGTACCTTGTTGCAATGGCCCCTAAGAAACTGATATGCCCCTCTGTCACACTCAGAAAAGACCTGTTTGAGCCGGGCACAATGGCACACACCTGTAATCCCAGAACTTGGGGTGCTGAGACAGAAAGATCACAGGTTCAAGGCCAGTATGTGGTAACTTAGCAAAATGCAGTTTCAAAATAAAATGTAAAATAGGGTTGGGGGTGTAGCTCAGAGGTAGAATGTCCCTGGGTTCAATCTCCAGTTACACACACACACACACACACACACACACACACAAACTCAGGGGAAAAAAGCCATGTTTGTTCTTGTTGGGACTCCAGCCTACCCAGGGACTGCATGGGGTTGGAGGGGAGGAAGGTCACAACTGGACTCATGAGGAGGCAGAATTCCTGGGAAATTCATGAGGCTTAAACGTCAAGGCTGATCATGTGCTCAGGCACCTTCCAAGGCCCTGGGAAGCAGCCAGTTTGTGAAATTTGCAAAAGAAAGATTTCTTAACTGCAACCCACAGGGACCCCTGTGTCTTGGTGAGCCTTTTCACTGCTATAATCCAAAACAACTGACCACAGAACTTAGAGGAAAAAAGATTTATTTGCTCACAGTTTTTGGAGATTTCAGGTTCAGTCCATGTGAGGCCGGGGTCTGCGGAGCTCAGGGCATGGTGGCAGGAAGCAGAGACAGGGAGAGAGCATGGGTTTTGCTCTCACATCATGGAGACTGGGAGCAAGAGAATAAGCAAGCAAGGGGATTCAAAGACAAAAACAGTCCCTAAGACCACACCCCCAGAGACCCACCTTCTCTAGCCACACCCCACAGGCCTACCTTACCGCCCAGTAAATCCATTACAATGGATTTACCCACTGATGAGCTTGCAACTCTCATGACTTAATTATATCAACTCTGAACCTTAATACTTGAGCTCTTCAGGAAACATTCTACATCTAACCATAACACCCTGTTTCTGCTCCAACTTCCCCTGCACATTTCCTTTGCATCCTTGGCGTTGGGGTGGCCGTGGGCACTTTAGGGACCTGGAATTGGGCTGGGACTGTGTTCAGTTTGGCTGCAGTGAGAGGTTTCCAGTGGTTCACACCTCTGCGTGGTTAAGTCACTGCTGCCCTCCAGGTGTGAGAACGGCTTTCCAGAGAATCGCTCCTGCCCACTGTGTATGGGAAGTCCACCCCCAGCTTCAGAACGACGTGACAGATTGGTTGATAAGAGTCCAGAAGTCAGCGAGCGAGCATTTGCGGTTAATCTCTGTGCTTAGAACACTTGGAATGCATTAGCTCTGTAGAGAAGAAACTTGATAATAATTTCCCCGAATTTGGCAACGGTCCTACTACAAACATATGTGTTCCAGGCTGAATTGTGTGTCTCCCTCATCCCCAAATTCTTATGTTGAGGCCCAGACCCCCTGTACCTTAGAGTACCACTGTGTTGGGAGACAGGGTCTTTAAGGAGGCAATGAAGTTCAAGTGAGTTGTCAGGTGAGCCCCAATCCAATATGACTGGCGTCCTTCTAAGAAGAGGAGAGTAAGACACAGGCACACAGAGGGAGGACTACATGAATGTCGTGGCACAGACAAGGGTTGGAAAAGGATTTCCAAGACCAAAGGCAGAGATATATTTAGGAAGCAAGAAGTACACCTTCAAGGGAGAATGTGGGCCATCTCCAGAGAGAGAGACACCCTCGGGGGTTCAGGGCCCCTCTTTTATAGGAGACGTGTGTGAAGGGTGGGAGGAGGACGTATGTGAGGATGACATCAGTCTGGTAGTCATAAGATGATTCAGGGTGTTTGGGTCATCTCTTGGGTCCTGCTGGGACCTTCGAGGACATAGTGGGCTCTGTTATTTTGATTGTAACTCAGCTGGGGCATGTTGGGGTCTGCAGTTAGCATACTCATTCTGGGACTCCCTAAAGTGTCTCCTGATCACCTCCCAAGGTTAAGCACGGCACCACAGTGAAGACACGGAGAAGATGGTGTCCGCAAGCCAAGGTGAGAGGCCTGGGGGGAAAACCGCCCTGACAACACCTTGACCTCAGGCTCCCGGTGTCCAGGACCAAGAGAGAATCAATTTTTGTCTCTCGAGCCGCCCGGTCTGTGGCTTTTGTTGTGACAGCCCTAGCAAATGAATCCAGTGTGTGACACTACTGGGTTACAAAGCCCACAGAAACTTCTGAACTGCCAGGTGTTCTTTCTAATCAACCCTTCTAGAGAAAAGAATGACTTATCTTTCTTTCCTTTCTGTAGTGAATGGTATTTATAGGAAGAAAAAAGAGTCGCCGGGTATGGTGGCACACACCTGTAATCTCAGTATTAGGGAGGCTGAGACTGGAGGAGCATAGGTTAGAAACTAGTATCTGCAATTTAATGAGACTCTAAAAATAAATAAAATAGGGCTGGGGTGGAGCCCAGAGTTCAATCCCCAGTACCACAAAAAAGGAGGAGGAGGAGGAGGAGGAGGAGGAGGAGGAGGAGGAGGAGGAGAAGGAGAAGAAGAAATTCGTCTGTGTCCAGAAAATGGCCCAGTTTCTCTCCCTTAGCTGAAACATTTCAGGGCATTTCAAGCTTTAGTGTGAAGTGACTTATCTTAAAAAATACTACTTGCTGAATGGGTAACTCTTGAAGTAAGGCAGAAGGCCAATGCGTAACAATGTTGCGCTATTTTTTTCTTCTGGATTTTGTGTTTTGTGTTGGCTGTTAAAAAGTAACTGGCTGTCATTTCCCTTTTCCTAAACAAATATTTACTTTCACGCCTAACTTTGTATTAGTAATTTTCCTTCTTAAAGAGGGTGTCTCACAGTGTGGTGGTGCACGCCTGTCATCGCGGTACTTGGGAGGCTGAGACAGGAGGATGGCAGGTTCGAGGACAGCCTCAGCAACTTAGTGAGACTCTTAGCAACCTAGTGAGATCCTGTTTCAAAACAAAAAATAAAATAGGGCTGGGGGTGTAGCTTGGAAGTAGAATGCCCCTGGGTTCAATCCCCAGTACCACCAAAAAAAAAAAAAAAAAAAAAAAAAAAAAGACTATGCCTCTGATAGCATAAGCTTCAAGATCAGATCTGTCCCCTCATCCCTCTGGATCTGTCCCCAGCAGTTCACACTTTGGGGGACCTTCGCCCTTTACAGGGGTCCTTCCCAGCCTCTGGTCACTCGGACCCTCTCCCACTGGCCCATTTTCCTGGGCAGTGAGTGTTACGTGCCCCTGGGAACGATATATAATAGATGAGCCCCTGCGCCTGGCTGGGCTGACGAGGTCAATTAATTATTAAATACAGACTCAATGGGGAGAAATTTCATTATGGGGTCATTTAATTAAGTGGCAGACCAGAGAGACATCCAAGATGGGATTTCAAAGACTCTTGTTTCTGGACTGAGTCTAAGTCTGAGCAGAAAGGAGATGATCCTTAAACCTGGGTCATTCACTGGGCACAGTGGTGCACACTGGTAATGCCGGTACTTGGGAGGCTGAGACAGGAGGATCACAGGTTTGAGGACAGCCTCAGCAACATAGTGAGACTCTCAGTAATGTAGCAAGACCCTGTTTCAAAACAAAAAAATAAATAAATAATTTAAATTTAATATCCACACCGGATAGCCGGGCGTGGGGGCGCACACTTGTAATCCCAGTACTTGGGAGGCTGGGACAGGAGGATCACAGGTTCACAGCCAGCCTCAGCTACTTAGTGAGGCCCTTTGCAACTTAGTGAGACCCTGTTTCAAAATAAAGAAGAAAAACTAGGGCTGGGAGTGTAGCTCAGAGGTAAAATGCCCCTGGGTTCAATCACCAGTACCGCAAAAAATAAATAAATAAAAAATAAAAATAATAAGAGGGCTGGGGATGTAACTTGGAGGTAGAATGCCCCTGGGTTCAATCCCCAGTACCACAAAATAAATAAATAAATAAATAAATAAATAAATAAATAGTAATAATAATAATAATAATAGGACTGGGGGTGTATCTCAGAGGTAGAATACCCTGGGTTAAATCCCCAGTACCAAAAAATAAAAAAAGGGGGATGCAGAGGTCCCCAAGCCTTTGGTCACACTCCAAGGATGGTTCCCCAAGTCCCTTCTCAGGGGTGAGACCGACAGGGCCAGGTGCATAAATGCTGTAAATATTAGAAGAGACGTTCAGAATGACAGGCATAACCAAGCCAGAAAATCCTCATTTCTAACCAGATACATTAAGTATCTGCTTTTCGTCTCCGCCCCAAGGCTGTGCACAGCTGTCTGGCATCTGCAGCGCAGGCGGCGGATCTCCCACCTGCCGTCCCGGGTCAGGCCCTTAGCGGACTGGGACGTGCGTGCTGCTGTGAGCAGCATAGAGACTTCTGGCAGGAGGAGAGGGGGCCCGGCTGTGTTGAAGGGACCCGGGAAGTGGGGTCCAGTCGAGGTGGGCTCGAAGGCACCCCCAGGACCCAATGCACGGGGACAGGGCCAAGGGACCCTCCCCCCCTTTCTCCTGCAAGCGGAAGAGGAGGCAGATCGGCAATGGTGGGATTGTGGGTGGGAAGTAGTTAGAGAAGGAACAAGACAGTTTTTACTTGTTTGGTTGGTTTTGGTGGTTGGAGCAATAAGAAGGGGGAAATGGAATAATTTTCAATCACAAGTACTGTTGGTTGAGTTGACTACCCACAGGCCAGTCCACTTCTTTTTTTTTTTTTTTTTTTTT